>MOOZ01000337.1:2747476-2764346 GCA_002930495.1 Cecropterus lyciades
ACATTGTAAATGTACTGTCAATAATCATGAATGTGTTCTACTGTAGTTAATGAGGATCACTCGGCGCCATCTCTTGTTATTAGATTGAAAGATACGTAGCCAGTTACAGACACTAGCGAGACAGAATCCAAGCTTGTCTATCGTATCGTCGTATATGCCTATCGTATCATCGCTCTGCCTCATTGCCTAGGTTATTTGGTGATAATACTTAATTTTTTCACCCGATAACATTAAATGTTTTAGCATAAGAATCATACAAAACATATGTCATATCAAACTAACGCTGTATAAAGCAACTCACTAGCAACATAGAAATCCTTAATCTCCGCCTTAGCGGCCTCGTCGGCGATGCGCTTGTTGTCGATGATGAGGTGGTAGGCGATCGCGAGCTGGTCGTGCGGGTCGCCGCTCAGCAACGCGTTGTGCACTTCGTGCTCTTTCACGTTGAACTTCTCGCACACTTCAGTTATTGCTTCCGTGTCGATTACGCTGCTGTCCTAGTAAAATCAGCAAAAAAACACATGTTTCGCAACTAGAAAAAAGACAGTTATTATGGGGTCCATTAATTGCGTGAGATTTGTCTCGACCCCTGAACTCGTAATCGCACGTGAGATTGTTCAAAATTAGGAGAGAAATATGTTTTACTCATTTTATTCCACTTTTCCCGCAGGCTTAAATGATTTCTTGCAAAAGAAAAATACGTGATAGTAAGTCGAGACCTCCCCCCCTAGGTGAAATATGATAAGGGTCGATCTAACCGCCGAATGTCTCATGGAATTAATGGATTCTCCCTTCCTAGAAATTCAGTGAAGAAAATACGTTAATCAAACATTCATCATCAGTCACTTTTGCTGATTGCTGTTTTCCATACTAGCTAAGTAAAGATTATTAAACATTACGCGATTTTTATTTTTGTGAGTGAACTCTAAAGTAGTTTAGGTTGATTGATAATTTCTTCTATTTAAAAACGGAAAATTATAGTACCCATGGAATTTAAACTCCAGACCCCAACTTTACACATAGTTTTGGCTTTTTAAACCATATATATTACAGTCACAGCTTACCTGTTCGACAGGCGACGGAAACAGGTATTCTGGTAGATCCTTTTGGAACCAATCATGTTTCTTCACATCCTCAATAGTCGCTCGTTTCATTGGATCAACTTGCAACATGGTGCACAGCAAGTTCACTACACTTTTGTTTAAGTACTCGGGTATGGGGAATATTCCAGATTTGATTTTTCGAAACAGCGTCGGTACGTGTTCGTCGTCGAAGGGCAAAGTGCCGCACAGCAAGGCGTAAAGGATAACTCCACAGGACCAAACATCGACCTCTGGGCCTGCATATAACTTGCCAGATATGACCTGTAAAGTAAAATTTTTTGTTAGTTATTTTTAACTAAGTTTTAATATAAACCTCTATGTGTAAATTGGTCACAGAGATGTAATGCATTGTAACATCAATTATAGGTTGTAAATAAAATTATTTATTTAACTTAATTACATTATTGTCATTGTGGTTTTTATGATACCTACTCTTAATCAATGTCACTCAATGATTTTTGTTAAAAATAATGTAGAAATATAGTATTTATTTATTACCTGATTGCTCCAGTAGTATGCAATGTTTTTTGCGTGATTGTAATTTGAAGTTAAGTTTTTAAAGAAAAAGACATGTGTTCTTCTTTGGACTAGTTTCAAAAGTGGAAGTCACATATGCATGATAATAACAGAAAATACTATATAATATATTATATTACCTTAAAATTATTACTATTACCATTTGTTTTTCTCTTTCCAGTTTGTTTATACAAATATTTGTACAAACAAACTAAATATGTTTAAGTATACAAATATTGTGTAATATTCTGTAATAGTAGAATTTTTTTGTTATGTGTTGTAAATGTAATATAAAAAGTCTGAAATTGAGCAACTACATTTTTTTCTACTGACTATTGAAATAATATTTTATTTTATTCTATTATTATCCAAAAAAAACTAACATATGCATGTAAATATTAATATCAATGTTTATTGATACTCAGGAAATCAATCACTGCTGTGTTTAAATATAATTCTATGTAAATGAACTATTAATTTAAATGTAGGTACTATTTTGATTGTGTTGACATTCATTGTATTTTGGTGAACTCAATAACCTTACCTCAGGTGCAGCATAGTTAGGAGAGCCACAGGAAGTTCTCAAGAATTCTCCGTCCATCATCATGTTAGAGAGACCAAAGTCCGCTATTTTTACATGCATGTTATGGTCAAGCAGTAGATTCTCTGGCTTCAAATCCCTGTGTACAATCATGTGCCGATGGCAATAGTCAACGCCAGAGATGATCTGCTGGAAGAACCTGCGAGCCTCGTGCTCTTGCAGTTTTCCCCTCTTTACAATGTAGTCAAAGAGCTCTCCGCCGGAGACATATTCCATAATCATAAAGATATCAGTTGGAGTTGAAATCACCTGGAAATACCTAACTTGTAACTTAAAGCTGTTTTTTGTTTACAAACTTTTGTACACATCAGAAGAATATAAAAATAAAGTGGTAGAGTACATTTTAAAGTTTTTATTGCAAAAAAGAACCTTTGTGTCATTACTGCACACATTTTGATGTGCTTTACACATCTTTATCACTTCTGATAAAAAAATATTTGTAATCAGAAGAAGATATAATTAAATGATAATACATACAAAGCTGCAAACATTATTGAAGTAAATATCTGTTGAGCTACAATGGAATATAGCACAGCATTTTAATACAGGATGTCCTAATACTAATACAATGTATGACACTCATTGTACGATGGACTATGTTATACAATTTCTAGGAAAATCTATGACACTTAAGTTGTAATACAAACTCTGTAAAACTGGGAATTTATTTTAAATAATACCTTAAGAACTAATCTAGGGTTCTAGGGTGTAGATTCTTAACATTTTCAAAAACATTCATATTATTAATTAGGGCTGTTTCAATTTTTAATTATCCCCAAAACAGGCACAACAGGACATGTACAGGACATGACTTTTTTTAGTATTACGCCACGAAACGTCATATCAAAAAGGATTCTTAGATTAATTGTTATTGCTTTTTACATATAAAGTCTGACTCACCTGGTACAATTTGATTATATGAGGATGTCTAAACAACTTGAGGTTTTGTATTTCACGCCTAATCTTACCCACTACATCTAGAGACTTGATCTTCTGTCTGTTAAGAATTTTGACTGCGACCTTGTGTTTCGTCAATTGATGCTCGCCGATCTTAACCTTGCCGAAGGTACCTACGCCCAGGGTCGCCCCAAGGGTGTAGTGCCCGATCTTCACGATAGGCTGCGCGCCTCCTAACACAACTGGCTTCTCAGACATAATGTGCGACTTAATTTTCTTCAGGTACTTCTTAAATCACAGCCGAAGTTTCATATCGGACAGCACCAAAGCTAGGTTATTACGTCTATTATTTTTTAAAGTTACATTGCACGTTACGCTCAATTGGTTTTGGCTTACGATAACTATAATTCAACGAAAACAAATTATTCTACAGAAACGTATGTACGAGACGTGAAATGTGATTCTTTTTAGCAGTACCAATATGTCAAATTGTCAATGTCAACATGAAAATTGTTGTCAGATTGTCAGTACTTCAGCATAGTGTCATTGTAAATTATCTTTAATTGGGATTTGATTTTATATTATTCCCGGGAAACCGAATAAAAATAAAAAGAAAAACATGGATTATATTCTTTAATATATTCAAAGTACTCCAACCATTATATACTTTCATGTTATGAAGTTGTTTTGTTTAAGTTTTTTTTGTGTCTAGTTGTTTACTTAGTCTATGGTGATCGCCCGCCCCACAGCCCCACCCCGCCTCCACTCTATACCTGTCTGTCCATTTTCTGACTAGCTGTCGTATAATGAGAAAAATAGTATTATTTACAGGATTGCAAACCGAGTTTATTTGAATTTTGTGTTTAAATTGTGGTTACAATGGATAAATGTGGAAACTGCCTAAAGCCTGCTGCCGTAAGTAACAAAAAACAGGCTCTCGGAGTCGAAGTTTAATTGTATTTCGTCAATATTTTTTTGTTTTCTTTAGGAGATTGTTACTAAAATATCACTTCTGGTTATATTTCGCGCTACAATTGCTTTAAAAATAGTTGTATCTGAAAGGCTTCGGCCCGCAGAAACTTCTTTGTGGCACCTTTCCGTAGCAGTAATAAAAAAACTTGCGTTCGAAACCTGCCCGCCTTATTTTTTTTATTGCCTCCGTCTGTCGTTCTGTTTTTTTTATGTCTGGCTCACCGCTGGGTAAAAAACAATCGTTTTTACATGAATACTGCATAGAAACGGAACACTGTTGATTAGTACTATAGCTTTATTATATATTTAAAATTAAAACAATATTCTATTGACCTTTATAGATTTAGGTATTGAGTTGTTGTATGTTTTGTTGTACCTTTCTTTAAGCCTTATATAATGTTGTATTTATTGGCATGTTTTAAAACACTAGTAAAGTGGTTACTAATAAAAACTTGTGCAAAGTTAATAACAAAAACTATATTAAGTGTTTTATGTTATATTGTCTTAGAATAATAAAATCTCAAAGTTTTTGATTCATGGTTTATCAACCAACCTATGTAGAAGTAGAGTTTAAACCTAGCGTTGAGTTAGGCTTTTCTTGTTGTAGAAAGACGTCCTTGTAGCCCAGTAGTAGGCCATATCTGGGATAGCTTTAAGTCACAGTACAAATTAAGATCAGTATCCCACAGTTATCTACATTAATGGTATTTTTATGGTATGTAGAGAACTAATAAATTGATTGTACAAACAATTACAGTAATTAATATATCAGATAGTAATTAATTACCGTAATTATACTGGGTGGTAGGCAAGACATGGCGCTCATTGCAGGAGGGTGTTCAGTATAAAATAATATAAACATATAAAATGATGGTAATTTTTGACAGGATTATCCATGAAATAAAAATATTTATGAACAATGTGTGCACCTGAGGTCTGACCATATAGCCTAATAAATATATATTGCTAAAAAAAGCTGAGCTTGGTAAAATTACTACTTGGTAATACTCCATATATATATGAGGGACATATCATCCATTGTTTTTCATCTTATAACCTACCACCAACACAAACATTAGTAACAGATAGAAATAAAAAGAATAATTTTTATTTTCACTTTGGAAGCACATACAATATTTTATACTTTGTTCTTAAAAACAAATCATTCTTGGGAATTTGCATAATAAACATATAATATAATATACACACGCTATGTAGTAGTAGTAAAAATGTAATGGTATTATGTACTACCACTATATTTATTTTACAAGCTGTACTATAATTTTTTTTATGTTTATATTCAGTTATTATTCTGAGTACAAGAACTTGCAAAATAAATTAATATATTGAATACATGAATTCAAAAGCACAACAAAAATGTAATATGGCAGTAAAGGTATTCTAAATGTACGGATTTCACACATTCATTATTAGTAATTAAATTAAGTTAGAATTAATGTTGTATAATTTATATAATTAGTTCTTACATTTTGTGTTGTATGTTGCAGCAACTGTTTGAAACTGGCAAGGAGGGTGTGTACCATTGCTTCAAGTGTCAGCCGTTGGTGCCAGAAGTCACTATTGGAGATGCACCTGATACGGAGCCAGAGCCACAGTCCTCTGCTACTGAGGAGGTAGGCAATGGATGTCCAAATCAAAGGGACATGTATGTGCTTTTATGAAGTAGCATTATGTTGTTAGAATTTTTCATCAACCTTTTATTTATTGATTCTAATTTACTTTTGATTATTGATATGTCATATGTCTCATATTGTTCGTTAATTATAATAAAATTAACTAAATAGATTGTACTAGGCTGTTTGTATAAATAAACAGACTTAATTAAGTTAATGAGGTCTGTTAAAAACAAGCAGTATTAAGGCATATGTTATAAATATAAGTGCAATTCTTATGCACCTATTCATGTCACAGTGGTCAAACACAATGATAAGGGAGTCCTGAATATTGAATGTTTTTGACCTTTTCCGAGAGAAGTAGCTGTATGTTAAATATTTCTCCGTTTATGCAGATTGGTTGCATTTCTAGAAGTTGTGTATGATTTTATGTTTCTGCTAATTTTATTGTGTTTGTATCTGATGTTGTTGTTATATTTATATCTTTAGTATTTATTTACATAATACCTGTGTCCACGGTTTCTTGGATGTTAAAAAAAAACATGATATACTTGTAAGCAACATTTTAATACCTTCGTAATTTTTTACGAAATATCATTTTTATTAAAGAGGACTGGTTGAAAAAGATATCTATATTGAAATTGTAAAATCCTGAACAGAGCTTTACTCTTTTATAAAGCACAAATCCCTATACTAAGAGACCCTATCAGCCCTCATGTCATCAAAAATAAGCTTAGTAATGATACCCAACCCCCTTTTAGTACTTATGTAATTACTGCTTATTTAATTGCATAATTAATATCACTTGTGTTTTATGTGCACAATTTAAAGATACATTAATATAGACTGGCTTAGCTGGCTAAAGCAGGAGTGGTGTTTGCAGGAGAGCCATGACACAAGTTATTACTGTAGCGTCTGCAACAAATCATTCCAGAAGAACATGCAGCTGCAGAACCACATGCGGAACCACCGTGCCGAGCGACGCTTCGTCTGCACCTACTGCAACAAAGGTAAAATGAATTAGTTATTATCATATATGTCTGTCCCACTGCTGGACATAAAAAACCACGGTGGCCTAGTGCAGATTGGTGTGCTTCAAACACTAAGATTTTTCAAACACTAAGAGATGTAGATTTTCTCAGAATGTTTTTTGACCACAAATGAAAGTGAATAACTTGTGTTCGAATCGTACGCATTTCTATATGAAATATCAAAGATGCGTTCCGAGGTTGGAATATCCAAGTACCAATGCATACTAACTAAAAAGAAATGTGAAATTTTAAGGAAAGGCTAGACTAGAAATAAAAATTAAAGTGTTTAATAAACATCAGTATATCTGTCTTACTATATATATATCCACACCCTTCAAAATCTCAACCAATATTCTGATTTCTTGTAATCTGCACAATAGACGACAGCAATGCTCTATATCGAGTATGTCCAGAATCGTAAGGAAAACTAAAATATTAATCTAATCTAAAATTTACAGTCAGAATATCGATGAAATTGAATGATGTCAAAAGAACAGCATTGCCATTGAGATGTAAAAAATGTGTTGCAATAAAAGTCAAGCAAGGCAATACCGGTAGATGACCAAAAAATATAACCTTTTTTGGCAATTACATAATTCAAGTAGCGAACTGTCGTGCGCTCCATCTGATGGTGCGTGATCGATTTTGCCATAGGTTTTTTTCTGAGGTTGCATCTCTATGGAATTTTTGGAAGTTCAAATACTTGTAATGAATCGAGTTTTTACGAGACTAATCTTATATAGGGTTGATTACACATGTCTATGGGCGGCAGTAACCTTATACCACTATACAACCTGCATGCCCGTTTGCTACTTGTACATTATAAAAAGCTCATTAAAAGTGATGACTAAGTTGGTATCTAGTATCAACATGATATTTATATGGCAAATCACTTTGTAAATTTTCTAACGATTCTTACCTGTGTTCCACTACACGTATGGCGATGAAAAATACATTGGACAAATATGAAATTTAGTACGGAAACAACGGTATATCGCATAGTGAAAAAAGGGACCTAACTCAACATTTCGGCAAATTGAATTAAATACTTGAAACTACTCCTGATAGCGTAGTCCATCGTCTATTAAAAAGTGTCAATTTCGTATTTCAAAAGGACTAACGTAAATGTTACGTCACTTTATTAGCCACGTCCGTTAAAAAAAGCCTAAAAAGCAAACACAATTTTGTTAGTTCCATGAAATGCAAATTTCGCATTCGGTCACTTTTATTTTCACCGTGCCATCATTATTGCGATTGCAGCATCATTGCGATACGTGGTGACTACACTCTGAAACATACCTCACGGCGACCTACTGGGTATTATTATATCTTAGATTGTGATTAATATAGCTATTTTGTTTGTGTGCAGCATTTTCCCAGTCCAACAATCTGCGCGCCCATCTCCGCATACACACCAATGAGAGACCGTACAAGTGCTCGGATTGTGGGAAAGCGTTTACGCAGGTAAATCAGAATTATAATAAATTTATTATGCTAGGCAAAGCGGTTTCACCCGCATTGAAAAAAAACAACCGTACAATATAATGTTGGTTTCTCACATGCACAGTGTATGTGAGAAACCAACATTATATTTGAATTATTTTTTTTGCTTTTTTGTGGCCTACAAATCAGTTTCAATTTTTTTTAATATCTTAGAACATGATAGTTGTAAGGAAGTTTCGATTTCGGTTTCGGCCGAAACTGAGACCGTTGCCGCAATTCAGTTTCTGTTTCGATTGTAAAAACCAGTTTCAGTCTGATACTAGTAACAACATATCTGGCATCGATATTAACTTCTGTTGTCCCTTTTAAATCGATTATAAAATTTCATGGATACCGTTGACTAAGAAACCAATAAGGCCAATAATTAATTACATAATAAATCTATGATATACCAAACGCTTACGCTAACACGCAATGGGTTCCGAGTTTATCTCTGGCCTGACAGATAACTTATGAATTATGAATTTAGATACCTATCTGCCGTCGATGCATTGGTAATTTGTAACACCAGAGGTCTCGATCTCAGTTCATAGGTGACACCAACTACTTTCTATCAGATTGCCCGTCTGCCTTATCGTAAGGTACTGATATAAAAAAAAAACAGATTTCGCTTCTTGTCCTGAGTGTTTGTGTATTGCCTTAACATGTGTATACAATAAATAAATAGTACACAGGAGAAAATCCTAATTTTGAGCGTAGATAGCTTAAAAGGCATTAATTTTTTAGCTTAAAACACATTAACGCAAAAGTCATATATTTTTTAAATTTTGTCGCAGGTGACGAATTTGAACAACCACGTGCGTCTTCATACCGGCGAGCGGCCCTTCGCTTGCCCGGAGCCCGGCTGCGATAAGGCCTATGCTCAGGTAAGCTAACCTTTTATTATTGAGCATGTTTATCTTTCGTTAGGATATTATGCTTAGTCCGGCTACGATAGGGCTTATGGTCAGGTAAGGTAATATTTTATTACTATAATACATACGTCCCGCGGGTGTTAACGCGTTTAAAGAATGTAACAGAACTTGAAGTATAACTTTTCATAGAATAGATGGATTTTATTGAAGTAGAGAGAGTAAATTATAAAGTAACGTGTAATGTAACATGTAACGGACTATTGAAAATTCGGTTTTGGTTTGATACAATTAAACACACTGGCTAATGGACAGACAAAATTTTAAATATTGTTGACATTTTATTTTGACTTATTTTCAGTCCTCCAAATATTTCTTTACAAATATTTGTGATGTACAGACTCGGGGAACTCTATTTTTTATTATGTCTATGGACTTGTTAGGTTTCTGTAAGCAAAGAGTTAATACAGGACCTTATTACTAAAACACCGCTCTCCGTCTGTTACCACGCATCACCAGTTTATGTGTTTATGTTGCCACGCTAATATTAAATACTAAAAACATAATAAAATGTTTTTCAAGGGAGCTCCCATACAACAAACGTGATTTTTTTACATATATAATGGTACGGAACCCTTCGTTCGTCAGTCCGACTCGCACTTGGCTGGCTTTTTTTTTGTTAAGATTTCGAATGTTGATAAGTAGGTGGTAGATTACATGCATATTTCCTATTTCTATTTTCTATTAATCTTACAAAAAAGAATTACAACTTAATAGGTGGATTGCGTGATTGTTTGCTACTTCAATATCACAATGGTGGTAGAACTCTTTGTGGTTCGACTCCGGAAGCACCACCGCCACATCTATTTCTGCCTAATAACAGCAGTGCTATGCGCTGCTGTGTTCTGGTCTGAAGGGTTCGGTAAGGGAGACATACTTTTACGAGGCATTCCATCTTAGTCCTCAGGGGTAGCACGCATCTGTGGCTAACTTAAGGTGAGACTTTGATCTTACCTAGGGTTGATTACAGATGTCCACGGGCGGCACTAGCCACTTGCCATCAGGTGGACTGCATGCTCGTTTGCTACTCCCATAATATAAAATGAAAAAAAAAATCATAAAAAAAAACTAGGATTAAAAGTTACTTCTCAGACTAAATCCTAATTAAGTCATATTTATGTATATTCACGTACTTCTATAACATTGTTATAATAATGTGAATAAAATAAATAATATATATTTATAGTATAGTAGCTCTCAAAAAATCCGCACATAGAGAAAACACTGTTTGGATCACTAACTTTTTAATATATAAACATTATGACAAGTGCAGAAGAAAAATGTGTACGAAATGTTGAGACTCTTATAGTGCTACAAGATGATCTCGTTAGCGTGTTTCAGAAAACTTACAGCGCCATCTATTGACAGAGAAATAAACTAAATACCTTATACAATAAATAAAAAAAATACAAATTTAGCTTAAACAGTAGCGTATATATTTTTATGATTGTTGCATTGTGTAATGTTAGCCTTCGATTGCCGTAACGTATTGTAACGTTAAGTATTAAGTTTACGACGAACATAAGTGTTGGGAAGTCCATAGTTTAGTTATTGTTTAAGTATATGAATGAATGAAAAAAATGTATTTACTTAAAATGATGTTCTAGAATTTGATCGTTATAATGAACAGCCGTAATTTCTATGTTATAACGTGTAGCGAAAAGTATTTTTCGCTGTACTTTATAGTTAAAAAAACCGGCCAATGCGAGTCTAACACGCGTTTCCGTACTATTATCTGTTAATACGGCAAAAAAATCACATTTGTTGTATGGCAGACCCCCCAAAAAGTTTATTTTATTTTTATTTTGCCGTTATAGCGTCATTAAAAATACATAATCTGTGAAAATTTCAACTGTTTAGCTATCACGGTACATTAGATGCAGCTTGGTAGTAGACAGACGAACAGCGGAGTCTTAGTGATAGCGTGCCGTTTTTATCCTTTGAGTACGGAACCCTAAAAAAGAACAACCTATATATGTAGAGATCAATGGCAGCCTAATCTTGGAAATTCGGGGTCTTAATTAAGGGTCCGAGGTTCGCATCCCAGATACACACCACTGGTTTTTCTAAAATTATGTCCGTATTAGAAGTTTATTATTACTTAAACACCTGAAAGTTCTCTAAAAAAAGTTCCTAAAGGTGTATGAAGTCTGCCATTGTACATGTACTTAGTCCACGCTATAGACTATGGCCTAAAACTCCTATTCTGAGAGACACGTGCCAATCACTGGGACTATAATAGGTGGACACGACAGTGTTAGACACGACAATATAGCTAAGTTGTATTATTCATGATTGTAAGATATGAAGTTATAAAAAACACGAAGTTATATTTTTTTCTCCTTTTTTCATGACAAAAAAAATCAATCAAAATAAATTTTGACTTCGTCAGGTTACAAACCTGAACCAACACCGCAAGCGGCACATGAGCGGGCGGCCCGTCGACAGCTCGTACGACTGCACCGTCTGCGGGGAGCGCTTCACGCAGCGCAACCACATGTACTCGCACAGGTAAACATCGCTAATTTTGGGTGGGGTGTTATTGGGAGCGTAGTAACCTGTAGCTAGAATCTGGTTTGTAGTTCGGGAAGAGGTAATTGCACTTTAATCGACGTTGGACGACCTCTGTGGCGGAGCGGTCACTGTAGCGGTACCACACGCAGTGAGTTTTGGGTGCCCGGCCAGAGGGTTATCTGAATGATGAATATAGATATATGTCCTGGACATGGGTGTTTCTGTATTCGTCTTGTGTGTCCATGGAACCTACATTACTGGAGAAACAACTAGTGTATGGCTATGTAGCGTTTAAAAGAAAGTGCTTAAAAGAAAAATCCACAAGGTTATAGAGTAATAGCAATATTGTTCTTTACTAGGTTTTGGTTACATTATTAACTGCTAAAATTCCAGCTCGGCTCAGAGCGTTCGAATCTCTTTGATAGAAGCCTACACGCGAACTACTACTTTATTTCATATAAGAAAGGCCATATCCTCTCATAATTAATTATGTTATTAAAAGCGCCATAAAATATTGCAAAAAAAAAAACAAAAAGAAAAAACAAAATGGGTGTGTTTGGATGGCTGAACTGAATAAATGAAATTATTATATTGTTTGGAGTTTTAAAACAAAAAATATATATTGCATTGGTAAACGCGTACAACTCGATCTTATATGACTATATTTTTTAGCGTTTTCTCAGTGTTGCTATACATTTTTTTCTCCACATTAGGCGCGCCGCCCACTCGGAGGGGCGCACGCGCGGCTCGAGCGCGACGTTCCCGTGCGGCGTGTGCGCGGCGCGCCTGCCGTCCGAGCGGCTGCTGCACCTGCACCTCGCGAACAACCACGCAAGCAAGCACGACGACGACGACGATGAGAACTGTTAGTGCTTGTTGTGTTGTGTGCATTATTTTCCTTGTAGTTTGATGCGCGTGCAGCGTATCAAATGTATGCAGATTTGATACTTTACACGCTCGAAGGGCTGCACGCGCGTTGCTGATGCGATACGCGTGGTGCGACTGCCACTTTGATATTTAATTGATAAATTTAGAATATCAGTATTGGGTTCAGATTTTATATATCTATGTATATGTATGTCTGTGTATTTGTATGTGTTCATGATGGGGTTTTAGTGTCAAGCGTCAATCATGTATATATAATGCATCTTAAAAAGTGTGTTTTAAGATGCATTATTTATTTATTATATGAATCATGTTATACACAGTCAATTTTTTTATTTTCATTGTTTTGTTAGCATTGGCGTGAATATTGGCATTGTTATGAATAAAAACGAAAGAAAAAAAATGTAATATAATTTATTGCGTGTGCAGCCGGCGGCGAGTTCGCGTGCGTGTTCCCGTCGTGCGGCGCGCGCGTGTCGTCGCCGCGCGCGCACACGGAGCACCTGCTGCGCGCGCACCAGCTGCGCGTGCTGGCCGCCGCGCGCACGCCGCCGCGCCGCGGCCGCCCGCCCAAGGTAACACCCGCAGCAGCCGCTGTGAAGCGCGGTTCTCAAGCGTGTTTTTAGCTATGTGCGCGTTACCTTTTTTATAGTAGCAAACGAGCATCGAGTCCACCTGATGGTAAGTGGTTACTGTCGCCCATGGACATCTGTAAGCAACTTCATACAGATGCGGTGCTACTTCTGTGGACTAGGATGATCGACTCATATATATAAGTGTGCCAGCACCACACCCTTCCTCCGAAATGCAAGAACTGCTTTACGCTAGAAGTAGGTGTGGCGATGGTACCTCCCCGGTCGACCTACATTGATTCTACCGCCTAGTAAACACACTCGATAAAGACACACGATCACCATTATTGCCGTGTCTACAGCTTTGTTTTGGAAAAGTTACAAAGCCATGGCATAGCGGAGATCCGTATCGCGCCCGGTGTGAAAGTCGAAATTGCCGTAATGTACTGTGTGGCGTAGTTTAACGAATAACAAAAGTCATACATGAATTCCTCGAATGCATAGTTGTACGCTACATACTGTAAAATATTTACTGTGAAGATATTCAAACGACCTTACTAACCAACCCTTGGTTACTAAATTTTGGATTAGAATGAATTGACCTTTTTGCAATAGAGCGCTTTTTTGTTTTAGGTTTTAAAAGATCCACTCGAAATACCGGAAACTCCTGTCTATGATGAGGTATGTATTCTTTTATAGACTACTTCTATGAGCAAAAGAGCATATATTCACCTGATGCCAAGTCACTACTGCTGTTCATAGACATCTGCAATCAACCCCAGATAGGTTCGGTCTTACATGAGGTCGGCCACAGATGCATTTCTACCGAGGACTAAGCTGGAACGCCTTGGAGAATGTATTCCATACACGTCAATCCAGTACACAGCAGCTCTTAGCGGCAAAAGTAGGTGATGGTGGTTTCTTCGGAGTGAAACCAAAAAAGTTCTACCATGTTAAAAAATAATACATTGATATATTGTAGGGTCCGACCGAAGGTCAATTTTTGGCTGGAGCCGAAGCCAATTGATCGGTTATGGCCACAACCTTCGGCCGAAGCCGAAGGCGACGATTCAAAAATCACAAGGAATTTCTTAATTCTAAATTCTTAATTGGTTAAATCTGATTTTTTAACGATATTTGTTTTTGTTGGTGAAGATCTATGTTGATTGGATATAAATAATTTCTAGAGTTTAATGAAATGTCTTTGCTGCTTTACTCAGATGATAACAGTTCGAATAATGAAAATTTCATGCATAATTGGCGACGCGAGCCCACAATGGAGTCCTTACTTACCCTTGCGTTTCACCATCTTTACCGTCAACCCATTATTGTCCCACTGCTGGGCACGGGTCTTCTCTCAGGATGAGAGAGTTTTAGGCCATAGTCTACCGCACTGGCCAAGTGCGAATTGGTAGACTTCACACACCTTCAAGAACTTTTTTTTAGAGAACTCTCAGGTGTGTAGGTTTCCTCACGATGTTTTCCTTCACCGTAAAGCAGTGATAATTAACGTCTAATACGCACATAATTTTAGAAAAATCAGTGGTCTGTGGCCTGGGATTCGAACCTCGGACCCTCGATTGAGAGGCCGAGTTTCAACCATTAGGCTATCACTGCTCCACCATGTTTATCGCGGTGTATTCGTTCAATTGACTTGCTTGGCCCATTTTGGCCGAAGCCGAAGATATGGCCGAAGGTGGTTTTTGGTCGAAGGTGGCCGAAGCCGAAGCTTCGGTCGGACACTACTATATCGTTATATATTTATTATATATCATATTATCCTTATTTGTACCTTCAGTTCTTTAAGGAACTTTATTAAAATTTCAGGTAAAGATCATCAAAGAAGAACCACAGTACGTGCCGAAGCTAAAAGTGCAGAGTTTGTTTCAGTGAAATATATGATATCGACTCTAAAATATTGGACACAAGTAATATTATACTCAGATGTACTTAAAATCAAATTAAACGGTTCATTTTGTTCTTCCGCATTTATACAAAGAGTTGATCTAAAATATAATATACATATTGTAGGTTTGAGTAAGTGATATTTTTAAGTGCAATTTTTTGACAATTAAATAATATGTTAGATTTGTACTATAGAAATAGATTATTATTGTTATTAAAGCACGTTAGGTTGCGGTGCTAAACTCAATTGGTACTCACATACAATAAGATATCATAGTATATACTTGTCGCATTTTAAAATTCGCTGGCGATAATAAAACAGATATATATATAGTTTTTCAATAAATTTCGCGTGAAAGACAAAGATGGTGAATTGAAAACTGTTTTTGGAAACGTCATCGTGCATGGGCCACGTAGATACATATTCTCTTCGTTTAATAGCGAAAAAAAGGTATTCGAGTAATTCTTGTCGATTATCGCGGATAATCCACAGGTCGCAAAGAGAGATTCGCCGACCATGGGTTGAAGAACCCTGCTCTTTAAAAAATCTAGTTTTAAAAATTATGACTATCTAAGTTTTCAATTCACTGTCGTTTATCGGAATACAAATACAATACAATTATGGTATATCTTGTTACATTGTTTATTTAGGTACTGTTAATAAGAATAAAGTTCCGTATATTTTATCAATATGCTACAAGATAAGGCACTTCTATATGCTTGGCTAGTATGTAGTTATAAATATTTATTACTACTTCCAGATATAATAAAAACATCTTCATTTTAATCGACTAATTATAAAACGACTAAATATATCTTCTAAAGTAAATATAATATTGTTTCGAATAAAAGCTAAACTCTAGTGACCTCGTATGAAATTAACTCAATTTACTAGAATACTATTCATTGCTGTCAAAAGACCTATTATATTTTTATAAATCTAGTTCAAAACATATATGTAAAATGCTTTAAATTGACCTTTAATATTTGTTTGTCGATTTTCCATGAATTGTCTTAGTAATAAATGTACATTTTTTTTAAATAGTATGTCATACTGGAGAGATTTAAATGACATATCAACTCTAATTAGAGAAAAGAGTTTGATTTGGTTCTAAATTTGCGATTAACGGGGCAGCACGTCATGTGTATCTAGGACAGTGGCGGATTTACCAGCAGATTTGTTGGCTGGAGCCTAGGGCGGCAGATTTGAGGGATAAATATACTGCCCTCAGATACGCAAAAGCGGTATCTCAAAAAAAAAATTTTTTTTTATTATTATGGCCTCATAACTTAAGAAATTATTATGCTCCTTAAGATGTAAGCCGAATGACGGTAACATATTTTAAACGTATTAAAATCTTGTTTGAAAATATCCTTTCGCTCATTTTACTAAGCGATACAAGGAAACGATTTTCACATAACATTCATTTTCTCGAAACTTACTTCGTATACCTACCGCTTTTTTGCTTCTGAGGGCAATATAATGCTATCTTGTAGATTCTTTATAATAAGAATGAGCTGGAGTCAGAGGGCTCCATGACCCTCGGGTGGCACGTCCCTGGGCGACAGAACATTTAGATTTGGCTACTTTTTTTTTCGTTGACTTAAATTCCTAAATGGGTGGCAAACCTAAGCTACTGGCGACAAATGTGATTATCCGCCACCGATCTACGACTGCGTACTCTGATTGTTTTCAATGTTATATAAACGATTTGATTCAACAGCTAATTTAATAAGTTGATTAATATTTTCTTATTCATCCCTTTTATTGTAACATGTACATTTATTTTATTACGGAAGCTACTTTATAAGCTATTTTCTGAGAT
>MOOZ01000337.1:2798936-2816030 GCA_002930495.1 Cecropterus lyciades
TCGATGGAAGGGCGGAAGCGTGTCGAGCGCGCCCTCAAGTACCGCGAGCTGCGCCGCCCGCGCGCTCCGCGTTAGATTTCCAAGCGCGCGCACCGCCTCGCACCCCGCCGCACCAGCGCCGCCTCGCACCCACTGACACGTCGCTGAAACATTTCAAAAACGTCAGACAACAAAATCAACATCAAAATCCTTAATTCAAACATAGTTGGGGTAGTTTTACAATATTCGGGATCTCTCCTGGTAAGTTTATTAAATCTGTGTAGTATTGCGTGTCCAGTCTCCTCTGTAGTAGCCTAACATGCTTAAATAAATAATACCGTTGGCGTATATAGGAGGGAAGGATATAGGGTCTGGGCGTCTTGTCAACGATTAGATGAAATAAAAGCAACCCAACTTATTTGTGAATGAGGTAACATAGCTAATGTAGGTTATGAAACATTTTCGTTGGAATGCTTAGTCTGCCGCTGGATGGCTTACAGATCATATTCAGATTAACGTTGTCACCTACAAACTGACTTCAGATTTAGATTCCAGACACTAAGGTATTTTGTTGAACTTGTTTCTTGCCGCAAATCGAACCCACTTTTTTACGTAAACATTACAAATAAGTACCTACTTACCTACTTGCGATTGAAGTAACAGCCATTACGTTAATTTTGTTGCGCACCTACTCTTACGATTAACTGACATAAGCAAGGCATACGTGTACCCTTCGATCAAATATATACATATTTAATCGAAGCGCGTACCGCACTTGGAGAATCTGTCAATCAATTTGCTGAAAAATATATAAACAAACAACAACAACATCTGATTGGTATGCGATATTTAATTTAATTAAAATACCTTTACAAACGCTGTCTAGTAAATCATCGAGCGTGTCAGTGAGCGGCGACTCCATATAGAATGTCACGTTATTGAGCGTAGCCAACGCTGCAGTGGCCAACTCTTCGCGGCGCTCCAGCCAACCTCCTTGCTCGTCGTCAACTGATTCTGGTATCTATTGAATGTGGAAAAATATGTAATTATACCATTCCATATTTGAAAAGAAACATTAAAACTAGCATTTCTGAATCACGTAAACGAAGATTCCACAATGTCTTGTACAACATTATTATAAACAAGCTCCGAATTAGGACTGCGGAGTACGATCGTTCCCCAGGCAATATCACCTAAACTGACGGGCAATACAACTCATATAGTAAAAATATCATTTTGTACAATTAAAGCGATCATTAATGTAATTAAACATATCAATTAAACATCGCTATATAGGGGATCAAGTTATAGTAATATTCAATGGACGTAAACATTGACATTGCCGGGCAGAATCACTTGCGTTGCAAACCTACATAAAGGCCTACTACGACAATTAAAAAGATACAACTTATTTAAAAAATCACTCACAATCTGGGGTAATTTTTCGGCCACTTGCAAGCAAGCCAGCAGCGCCGCGACGGTGCGCTCGGCGTGCTGCTGCGCCAGCGCACGGCCCGCCGCCTCCGACAGGCATAGGTTCGCCACCACACGCACAGTCTGACAAACAACATCTTTTTATATAAGAAAAATTTGTACATGGTATCATAAATTCCATATTAGGCGAGCACGGGCGATAGGCTAAGTTATAGGGTAAAAATAAGAAATTTATATGACATTTGGCTAAGTTATAATACGTAATATTTAAGAAAATGATAAAATCTGCACTCTAGATTACTACTACTTCTACTTCAGGTAATATGTATGTAATTATCAACTTTGCCGTTTTCTTTTCCATTTATCAAAAATCTATCGGCGTCTCAAATTAATAAATAATTTTGTCTGTTTCTTAAATGAAGAATATTAAATTGGATAAAATTATGATTCAAATAAGTTATTGACCTTTATGAGCACGTCTTCGTTAGAGCCATCGGAGCCGCCTAAGTCGGTACCTAAAAAATATTTAGTGTTAATTCACTTAAAAGAACAATAAACACGTACGTAAGTTTCTCTATCACTTATGAGTGATAGAGAAACTTACGTGACCGAAATGTAGAGTCAAAATTATGTATTTGCAACCCACCATTACTTATTTGAATAATATAATTTGATCTCACCTATTAAATGCAAATCAGGATCGACATCTACATCTCTAACGTCAGTCTCGTTGCGTTTCGTGTAAGATTCCAGGATAGTCAGTAGTACATCCACTCCTCCTTGCTCCTTATATATCTATTTAAAAGCCATAACTTTAGCTTTACATCAAACACAAGACACGAAAATGTCAATTTTAAGTCGATAAAAGGTACGAAGGTCACTCTCCACGGAATAAAAAAGAAGGCTCTTAATATCTTTTTCATTGTATAAACGTACATAGGCTGTATTGTTAACATTTCTTTTTAAATAATTGTTTTTTTTTTCTTTCTTTTCTATCATTGCTAAATCGGATCAGTTACCTTACTACGAGTTTATTACGTTCCTTTAAAACGATAATCGTTTACGTTTTCGTCCACACATTGCAATGTGGGTACATTGCAAGGTATGGTCGAAAAGTAAAACATAAATTAATTTGAACATAAACGACGATCGTATTGGGAAAATCTTATAAACTTGCAATAAGAGCACAGCTAACACGTTATTTTTATAGATTAAGATTCGACGTACATGCGTCCTAGCGCGATGGTCGGCGGCGGCCATGTTGCCGAGCGTGTACGCCAGGCGCACGGCGAGCGGCGCGCGCGCGGCGCACGCGGCCAGCGCCCGCAGCAGCGCGCGCGCCGCCGCCACGCTCGCGGACAGCCACGCGCAACACGCCGCCTCCGACGACACCACGCTTGTCAAAAATGATAGCAGACACACACATAACAGATAACATAACACGATAACAGATAAATTAATTCTGTAAAATTAAATTATCTGTTATTCTTATAATTTATCGTATAGGAGCAGTCAACGAACTTGTAATGTTAAGTGTTCACTACTACCCATAGACTTCTGTAACAATAGTCTAGAGAACTAAGATGGAAAAAAATAGCTGTGATGCATTTACGATAGAGTAATAGCTGAATGATAAATAGCCGTACAGTTTTAATAGTGTAATAAGTGAAAAAGTTGAGTTATTTCAGCAGCGCGCTCAGTGAGTGTGCTGATGGTTGCAAACGCCTTGATGCAATCTTGTCCGCCGCCGGCGAAGTTGCATGATGGTCCCGTCATACGGTAAGCTCGTTCATCGCCTAGCCTAATACTTGCTGTAGTCGATCTGATGTCTACAAGATGTTATTTACAATCCAGTTTACCTCAAACACCTCGCGACGTTAGTAAGCACGTCTCTGTCGGTGTGTATTTGCAGCGCGGCGACGAGTTCAGCGAGCGCGCCGCTGCTGGCGAACGCGCTAGTGCAGTCTTCTCCGCCGCCGGCGAGGTTGCGCAGCGCTCCCGTCACTTGGTATAGCGCATGAGTCGCCTGATCTGTCACTTGACGAGGATGATCTGATTTCTGCAAAATATTTTTTATGTTCCAGAATTAATGAGTATTCTATGTCTTACATAGAATACTCTTTATCGTGGTTATAACCGAATTGGGCGTGGTAGCCGAGCGGAGCCACGGGTAAAAGCTATAAAGGAAAATAATATTATGTACATGTGACTCAGCATTAACTTCGAGAATTAAATAATTAATTAATAGGGAATAGTAACATTCCTTACATATAAACAATTGTCATTAACTTATTGGGTTTACCAATTGAGCATTTGTGCCTAATAGAAAGAAATTATAAATTTACAATTTGATATTACCGCATTGTTGAGTATCTTGAGATGCAACGCGGCCAGATGCAGCGCACCAGCTCGGTGCGCGAGAACGCACAGCTGCGGCTCTAACGCCAAGAACCGCAGCGCGCCCGCAGCGTATACGCAACACTCGCTTTCCGACACTGGGTCCGCGCGACCGCAACCCTCTACTACTAGCTCTGAAAACGTCATTAACAAATAAAATTTACTTTAAATTAGTAATAGACACTTTAAGTTTAATGTGGGCAATATTACAAAATAGGGGATAATAAATACTGTTGCCTTAGCTACGAGGAGTTTCTTTAACTTACCGAGAAGATTACTATTTTTGAAAAAGTGATCGTTCTTATCGTTTCTTGCAATTTTAAAAACAAGCTTGAATGCGGCAGCTAAATGCGCGCCAGTGACACGCATCTGAAATGGAAATGCATGTTTTACTAATAATAAATCAACACAGATCAGTTTTTAGCAATATATTTGTTATTTCACTTCTTTGTGAGCTTGTGAAGTTTGTTTTTTTTTTGTGAGCGTTTGAATTATAAGTTACTTCGGATTGCACAACAGCCATTAATTTTATGCCAACCATTCAATTTTACCGTAAATTATAGCTCTGCCTACACCGTCGATATTTTTGGGGTAAAAAAAGATTGCTACCCAATAATTTGCTCTGTATTTACATCCAATAGACTTTACGTAATCCCAACGACGCGTGCCTAAATTCCCGTGCAGTGTAACAAATAGATAAAAGAAAAATTTATGGTTATGGTATAGATCTTATAAAATGGCACTCATTTTATAAAGGCAGACACACACATTTTAATGTTATTTAATTATAAGTTACATACAGTGAGCATAGCCCGAGCAATGGCCACTAGTACTCGTTCATCCTCATTGTCGATGTGCGTATAGAGTGCGCGAAGAACGTAGTCTCGAAGACTGGTGGCGGGGTTGTTCTTCTCTATAATACTCTGGATGACTTCCATCAGTGTAAGAGTACGGTCAGTGTTGTACCCACGTTGCGATAATGCTTCGGCTAGTTCCAATAAACTCATACTGGAAAATATCAAATTGACTATAGGTAATCGAAGTCGTAAAATTATGAGTGCATAAAGTAACTCTTAGCAACGTTACTACAAAATACAATAATTCATTTATTTATTGCTGTAGGATTTTATAATGATAACGACTAATATCAAACAATTCAAGCATGTTCTGAAATGTTCAAAAGCTTGCATTCTATCGAATTTTTATCAGAACTATGTAGGAGAAGGCACATGTCCGTCGCCCATAACACATCGTCGAATATGTTGTCGGTCGATCACGTACCTACTGACGAGTCATGAGCGTTTTGGCAAATGATAAATATTGACGAGGATGGATGGATCACAAAAATCCAGAATTTTTGTCAGTGTAAAGACTTTGACGTATCACAATATACCTTGTATTTCTTGGCATAGCACAAAAGTAAAGTATAAATAGTATATTTTTATTTACTACACTTACTTTTCGAACTTATCGTGCAATGTAGTCGGCAGCTGTACGGCGAGGTGTTTGACAGCAACATTGCCGAGTGGTCCGACTACGGAGGCACCATTGTCATATGATAACGACTTGCCAACTGCAAAGCTTCTTCTTCTGCTGCCAGAGTCTAGGCACAACGCTAGGAATAATAATAATATAATAAATACAGCAAATTTATACATTCTTTGTTGATTCGAGAATTATAAATTTATCTACGATATATGATATAATTCTTAAGTTAGCAGTAGGAAATGTGACGAATTTTAATAGATACTAACATTTTGGTGCGCATTCATTGAATGACTCTTCTTCGCCAGTATCCGCTTCCAGAGGACGAGATATGGAAATAGTTTGAGCCAGTCCTTCGTTCGTATTACCAACTATGAAAACACAAAAAATAATTATGTAAAAAAATGTATTTATCGTTTTACTCATAAAAGTAAAGCATTGCTTACCTCCGTCAGGGACTTGGCCCGTTGTGTTCCGTCTGTGGAGAGGTTTACTCCTACCGCTGAGGTGAGGAAGTTTCGGGAAGCTGCCCCAGCCATCACCAGAACGTTCGATGCTTGGTCGCGACTGGTTGCGCATCTCAAAATAAATTTAAAACAAGTTAAACCATGTTAAACCACCAAAAATTCATGATATTAAATCAATCAACACTGGTCATCAGTCAAGTGAGATATGTATGGCTATAGCACACATATTAAAACTAATAAGATTTATTTAACGAGCGTATCTTTATTAATCATGGACATAGGGCTCATCAGAAATGTGCAAAAAGAGCTCTCCTTCAAAGCCGGCGATGCATAAGCAACTTAGAATTGGTGTTGCCAATGTCTACACGCGAAGGTGACCACTTTCCATCAGTAACCCGTCTACCTTATCATTGGGTCTAAGTATAAAAAAAAAATACATCAAACACAGAACCGCGTACAAGTCAATCTAATGTACCTATACCTTTATTGGAAAATCGTGTCGATAAAAAATATTGACACAAGTAACTTTTTGAATGTCTACAGAATTTTTTGACATTTTATATAATATAAGTAGATTTTCTTGTAAATTACTTACAGCATGTTTCTTTCGACCGTTGATCTGGGATTCTGCGAGCAGTAATTCATTGAGGAGATGATCATCAGGGTTAGTTAAATCGGCTTCAGGAAGTTCTTCCCCTCTCTCCAATAGGGTAATATTTTTCAAGCTGTAGGAGTACATAAAATTGAATAGAGAATTGAATAACTAATCTTCTTGTTTTATGCCTACGTGAGTTTATCGTATCTTATAAATGGAACAGAACGTAAGTATGTATTGCTTTTACAAGGCATAATTTGGTATCATTGGCGAATGCACAGCTGGACACTGGTCTTTTCCCACTTTTTTGGGAGGCCTGTTTTATTGCACATTTGTTAGATTCAGGCACGGGTTTGGCTAAAGCTAATTGGATGTTTACAAGCTCATAAGTCCTCTGCAAATATATAGGATCGACAGCTTAACGTACTCTCCAAAACACAGATAAAGTTTAGGCATTAGTGGTTATTCATCTCTAGTCCGCGCCCGTCGTTCCTTAACTGTAGATCGATTTAGATAAACGTATAGCGCAAGGCTACGTGCTCTTCATACACACTCTCTTTATACATACATTACAAGCAAAAACTACATTGAAATCTGTTAAGTTCTCCAGATCTGTATTGTTATATTTTCCAGCAAGGAAACGCCAAGTTAATAGACTCGCTTTATGTACATACATATAGGACTCCATGATACGGACAAATCAAACTCGAAATAGAATTGGTTGCTTGGTCTCTGTCTTTCTAATAATCCGATTTCAATAATTATATCCTATAGTCTTTGACGAGAGATCGGATTTAAATAAATCTTCATGAATATGATAGGCCACCTGCCTATCATATTAATGAAGATTTATTTAAATCTGATCAGTAGGTACAGACAGTAGACATTAGCCCGTTTTAATGAGTTACAATCCGTTATTATATCTGTATAGATACCCTTTTGTACTTACTCGAAAGCGCTGGGTGGACGCGCGTCCCGCTTGCGTGCACGCTCCGTGAAAAGCGTGCGTTGGGGCTCGCGCGGCGTGAACGGACGACGTGTGCGTAGAGGTCGTAGACCGCCCGACCCCGCACCTACCCCACTTGTGTTCATTTCTGTATTTATAAATGTATTCTGGTTATTGAATATGATATAACCAACCGGACATATCCAAAATATAGGGCTAACGTGGTTGCCGATCTTTAAGGTAAGCTCACTCAAGCTTAGCTTAAAACTAGATTTATAAATTATTCTAATACCAATGAAACCAAAAAATATGCATCGGCAGAAACTTATATAGGTAATTTGCAAATTTTCACAAAAGGGGTCAGGGGAACGAAAAGCCAATTACAACGGTACGACGGATCGTATGCGGCTTGCACTTTTGTATAGGGGCTCTATGTCATAGTGCCTGTAGTATTCCACTGGGTACTTACCGAATGAAGAAATTCAAGGCTTGTAGCAATAAAGCAGGCAGCGATTGATTTACGACAGTAGATACTTTACACTTTATAACTGTTTTCTTGTCTTGCGACATTCACAATCATTTTCTTTCTCGTAAATAAATAACCCACTTACTATTTAATTTTATTTGGTAACACAAAAATTAAGCTTCAAATATCTGATTTCTAAAAACCCCACGTTAGGTTATCAATCAATTGTTTTTACTCTGGAGTATTCATCTAATTGCAATTAGATCGAGGAAGGGCTTAAGATATTTTTTTACAAAAAAATAAAGGTGGACATCGAACCTCTCTCCTTTTGCTTGGGTAAAAAGTGATATCAACGCAACCAATAATATCCATGGCAACTACTTATAGACAACCGATAATCAATCAACGTAAACGAGATTCTTCAGATTAAAAGCAATAGTTTCACTTAGTTTAACATGTGTAAATTAACATAGTTTAACATTAACTAATGGCTATATAACTTAGTGATTAGACTGCAATTGCACAGTCACATCTATTCGTAGGTACTATTGTCATATAGTAACAAGGTAGTTTTATCTGCCTAAACTGAGAGTAGTATTAGCAGTAGATGATGTAAGTAGTTAGTTTTGACCAATTACGCATTTATTTAAGATATCACGTGGCTTTTTGTAAGTATCTATTGTAATATAAATAATGGTTCAGTTTACAGCTTGTAAACGGAGCGTCTCTACATAAATAGGCAACGACATATAGGTACTTATCATTTTGTTTTTCTGTTTGCTAACTTTTTTTGTTTAGACATTGGGTTGACGAGCTTTAGAGTAATCTTAGGTATGATTTGTTATGAATTGATATAACGAATCATTGATTAGTTACTGTCAAATTTCGATAAAGGGTGAACTCTACTTAAATATACATAACAAGCACCACAAAAATGTAGGTAAACCTTCCAACAAGCATGTTCTTGTGAAGAAATATAAAATTGTGGCTCTTGCGTGACTTGGCGTTATTTTCTCCCTTGTACATTAATATATACCGCCGCCGCGACGCCTGCCAGGTGAAAGTGTGCAAAATTACGACCCTGCGACATTCCGATAACGTACATACCTATTTTACCTACTTACGTATTGTATATAAGTATATAGGTAATGACTGCGATTTCAAAATATTATGTTCACGCAACGCAACATATATTTTGTCAGACTCTAATTAGCAATCTTAAAAATTGCACTGACTATAGTGTTATTTTAGATTGTTTAGTATCCTAAAAAATATTCCTCAGGCAATACCATAAAATGTTCAGTAAATGTAGTTATTTGGAACGTATGTGATACTCTATGTCAGTAAATTTGGTCACAATAATTAATCCTTAATTTCTTATTAAAATCACCAAAGCACCAAACTATTAAACAAAAAAAAAATGAGTTATTTAAATATTATATCCTAATCAGTACGGGTAAAAATACAGTGTGCTGTATGGTCTTGATTTTGAATGATTGATGATGTTGTATGTCACGAGTAAGGTACAAAATCCAGTAGGTGGGTAATAGCGTTTTCTTACATTTCAACATACACTGCGGTCACTAAAACATATGTTAAGCTCGGTGACTATTGCCATAAGCCCACATAGAAGTAGAGAGAAAATTTATGGCCATTTGGCGCGCCGTATGTACGAACGCGCTGACAGCGGCCTACACTCATATCTGAGGGGCTTCGCGCTTCTTCAGGCTTGACTCCCAAAGGGTTCTGGTGTCCTCTGACCGTCAGGAGGATTAAATCTGCAATAGCAGCTTAGCGTGTGAGTGTATCCTGAGTGTACAGAGGGATTGCCCGGGTAAGGAGGTGTTCCTCGATGCCTGCAGACCTTACGCCATGCGGCGACTATCAAAGTCAGGTCCATCAACTGACTTTAAAAGGCTGATTCATGGATACAGAAAGGGTGGGTTTACCTGCACAGATGGCGGCGCGGGCTTCGCTGATAATCTCGGCAGAGGTCTTGCGTCGCGGCGGCGCGTAGAACGGGGCGCCGGCGCCACGTCTCGCCCCTCTTTCACTCATCCCTGAAGCTATAATTTATTACTTAAGTTTTTTTACATAACCTATTTAAAAAATACCTGATTGATCGAAATTTGGATAAAAAAGAAAGGTAAATACGCTCTGAAGATATTCTGGGAATATCACGTTGGATTTGTAATAAAAAATAACATTTAATTGTAATAGGTTTTAAAAGTATTTTTTACTAATAAATGGATTGATACCAATATTAAAAACTTTGTTATAAATCCATTTATGACTCGTAAGAGAAAATCAAATGACTGACAAAATTTATATGAACAAGGTACCATATGAATTATTAATTGATCATCCACTCAGATTTCAAATTAATTTAAGTAATTCAAAATATGTTTAACTAATGAATAAAATGAATGAACTAAGTAAAATTATACGATTAGATTATACTTTCCCCGTACAAAGTAACTTACCAAGCAAACTTACAGGATATTTCTGTTTGTTTTATATAAACCTTTTTTGAACAGAAACCTACAATATTTGAATTAAAAACTGATTATATGAAAAGGATAAAATAAATTCGTTGTACAATACTTAGATATAGTTAAATTTGACGTAATTAAATCATGACTACTCGTTTACAAGAAATAAAAACTTAGTCTCAAAACAAAAACTGATTCACTTTCGTAGAACCTTCGCGTAGCACAAAATAGAGCGGGCGGAAAGCTACGAGGGGCGGGCGCTACTGACTTACTAGTTACTACGAACGTGTAAGCATTGCTTCCCTCGTGTAGCATTTTATTAGAACTATGATAATTAAGATGCTTCAAATAATGAGTGAATAAGAATCATGCTTATTTATTGAAATATTTCGTGAAGTTTAAACTGTTGTATTTATTTGTAAGTATTGTATGTAGGCAATGAAAGAAGCAAACTTGGTTTCAGTATGTTAGATAAGTAAGGTAAGTTATAGCCATAGAATTGCTATTAATAACTGAATTGGAATGTCTCGCATGCAGGGTAAACAGTGGTATGGTGTATGAATTGTAATATTCCCTATTTCGTGCGTTACTTCCTTACAGGTTTATAACTAAGATCTTAAATTTAATTTTATGTTATTTATGATAATTTTTGTGGATGATGTGGTGGAAAAGGTTACATCATACTTATTAAATTATACATTATATAAAGCTGTTTAAACATTACATATTTATTAAATGATACATTATCACTGGCCTTGGTTTAAGTCAAGCGATGCATGAAGATATAGCCATAATACAAGTGTATGATAGAGCCTAATGCGTTTAGCTTATACTAGGTTATTCATGCGGTTTTGCCTCTTTCGGTCATGTCTACCACGGAAATTAGTATCCTATATGTTAACCTCGGTCATGAACTATTTGTTTGCCAAATTTCAACAAAATCCGACCAGAAGTTTTTGCGTGAAATAGTAACAAACACACATACATGCTCACAAACATTCGTATTTATAATATTGGTAAGATTAATATGAACTTTTCACTATATTTATTTTCTTGTGTTAACGGGTATGCATTTCAATGTATATTAAATCGTCACTGTAGGGTACAGGCTATGGATTTCAATAATCCGTGCAAAAAATATAAAAAAAGTTCAAATTTGTTTGTAAAAAAGAAACGTTTCGATGGACTGAGAATAATTAATAATACAATTTAAACTATATACATACTAAAATTGACGCATAATATTAATAGTCTTTATTTAGATGTAGATTAAGCATATGTTTAATTACAATCCATTTACTACTTATGAATCCAAACATTTACTTTAAAATAATATTGATTTTTCATATAAGGTGGCCGTGGTACGTAGTAGCAACGGCTAATTAACTAAAATAATGCCTTTCGTGTCAAAGTAACTTGCTTCACAATACTTTATTTTCTTGCGCATGTAGTCCTCCTGGTGATAAGTAGGCCCTACCGCTCATGGACATTTAAAATGCAATCACACACAAGATATCTTACTTACTCTGCGTTGCTACCTCTGAACAATAAGTTCGAACGCCACGGATGAGTATGTCATCCTGGCTGCACCCGTCAAACCAAAATACACCAGCGCTTAGGATTGCGGATATTAACACACGGCAACAGCAGTTAATAAGTAACTAGTAAGACATACTAAGCAGAAGCGTTTTAGCCTAGTCCAGGAGCACTAACGCATCTAGGATCGAATCAGATATGTGAATATAATATTTGGTATTGGTTAGAGATTTCCATAATCACCAGCGACCATTTAACGTCAAAATTTAAAATGCAGAAGGTAATCAGTTAGGTACAATCCCGATGAACACGACAGACACGGAACGTAAAACTGTTAGGGAAATCCAATTAAAAATTTATCTATTAATTTAAAAGGTAATGGGTTATCGGTTTAATGGTTCGATTGGCTGTGCCAGAAAATAATCAGGTCACCTAGAAATTACTGGTTGGCCGTCCCACGTTACTATTACATATAATGGTATTTTTCTGTTTCTAATGACTGAATGATAAAACGAAAAGTCTAGTCAAATGCGAATACAGTTACAATCGCAACGTCAGCCATCATTCAGCAGTCATTGCAATCGATCCGGCGCTAAGGCGTTGCCACCTGTCGCCGTGGATACCGGAGACAAACATTTGCGAAACAGTGTAAAATGGTACAAACTATAGATGAACGAACAAATAGACTCCAAACAAGTCGTAACAGCATAAATCGCGTCGTCGTGTCGCGATGCGATGTCGTGTAGTATATATTCATATATGTGAATACGATATGTAAATGTAAAAAATCACGGCATGGCGTCGTGGTATCACGCACGGCACAATGCGATGATGATGATGTATTTGATATATATTTGAAGAAAATTCTTACTGTTGATTATTTATTCATTCATTCATTACAGTTGAGTATGTAAGCATATAGCCTATATGTACATATAAAATGCCATTCGTTTTTACGACACGCTGTTTAAAAATTAAACTAAATAAGAAATGGAACACATGTATTTAATTGATTCTGTTATTTGATCAGGTAGTAATAAATTATCGTGTAAATATTTGTATAATAAGTCTATTTGGTTTACTGCTCTATAATTCAGACCCACTTACTTTAAGAGAAATGAGAAATATGTACACAAATTTTACCTTTCAGTACGTACCTAATTCAATGTACATCTGAATAATGCTATTTAATATGTATTGATATACGTATATGTACAATCAGTATATATGTAGATGCCTACAAATATATGTATATCTGTAATGAGCAACATGTATAAATATACACTGGCAGATCCAGAATTTTCGTTTTGGGGGATTTGACCAACCGGAGGCAGGCTTTTAAGGGCTTCCATCGCCAAAAAGTTATTTCGATAAGGAGGACGCTGTTTTAATTTGGGGCTCTCCTATTATTTCTAAAATATTGCCACACCCTTGAATGTTGCGGATGGAAGATACTTGGAAAATGGTCATAAGGCGAAGTGGACATCACTCTAGTCTGACAGAGAACACAGGGCTTAGTACCCAGGCAAAGATAATTTAAATAGATGTTCAAGTTGTGCCTATGTAGGTACTAGTATGGGATTGTATGGTCTGTATGTATGCTTATTATTAGAAGTAAATGGTGGCAGAGCTGCTTGTTATTCGAAATAAGTAAGCAATGCCATGGTCATAAATTTTAGTTCTAAGTTTATTGTCAAACATATAACATTGCTCAAACTTCATATTGATTAATATTAATATAGTATTGATTAATAGAAATTATAATAAACGAATTTATGAACGTCATGAATTTTAGATGTTTCAAATTACCTTCGATGCCATATTTAAGTATTTTTTATATTCTTTCTTGTAGAAAATAACAGAAATGAAGGTTTTCACTTATTTAACGCGATATCGCATGCCTCCACACGACTAAGATAGTTTATACAAATTATAATACTAAATTGACGAATAATTTGCGTTGCGGCCTTGTCGTGACTGCTATTTTGACAAACATGACAAGGTGTAAATAAATAAGTTTTATTTTATTATATGACCGATTTACCCTTGCTGCCACTTTCTTGTCAAACTTAACCATTTCATAGTAAAGAGAACCTAAAGAGAACAATATTTTATTCTACTTCGTTTTAAAAAATTAGAAGACCTATAAGTTAAATGAGCACTTGATAACACTATCAAGTATAAAATAATGCTGATTCTTAAAATACTCTGAGCCTTAAGAGTTTGTAATCTTTTATGAACGATAGTAAACACTGAAGTTTGTGTTTCACGAAAGCTTACCACATACTGTACCTTGATTTCTTTAAATGGGAACAATCACACACTTTATTTATTATACGCTATCATTCTCAAGAAAACAATCCTTTCGTAAGAGATCAAGACCGACAGCAGCATATTTCTATGAAGTTTACGGCCAAATTTTTCCTTTCATAAGATGCATAATTTATTTTACTTTTAATTTACATTATTGCAATATTCCCGTTAAGATAATTAGAAAATGTAGAAATTACCGTAATAAGACATCGGCGCCTTTTTAATCAAAATTGAAGTTGCGGAATCTGCTGCTTAGATGTTCAATCACTTACTAAAACAATATAAGTTACTTGAACGAGTATACGTATGTATCTTGCAACATTTTCATGCGGGCGACGACGATAGGATGCATTGTGTGTAATACAATAATCAATAGTGTGCAGTATGTACTATCACTAGCAGATTCAGGGGAGGTGAGAGGCTCTAAGTTGCTCTAGTTTTCACCAAAATTTAAACGTAAGTAGATACTTAAGTCCGCTCGTCACCTACAAGGGAGAAGAAGGAGGACTTAAGCCCCTTTTCAAAATTTAGGAGAAAGCACATTTATTTAGGTTGTGTCGGAGCTACGAAATATGGACTCTCCTTCACCGTCACGGAAAAATTACTTACCCTTCACTTTGTAACATTAATTTTCAATTCGCAATGATGGTATGAACAACTTAAATGGCAACTACCACACATAACCATCAAAGTTTTATCTCATAGGTCGACGCTTCTACTTCAGTCTTCATAGTTTTCAGTTGAAACGCCTTGTATATTATTATGTGTATTTTTCTACGCTTACAATACAGTGTCGCTTATAACTGTTCATATCCGGCTAAAATAAAATAGTATTATAGAGAATTGTTACCTTTAATCAGTAGTTTCACAAATTCTGACGATACTTTATTGGAAACATTAATTTATTTGGTTATTTTAGGCTGTAGCCTCTCAATTTTCAGTGTTGTTAAACTATATGAAAAAAGTACCTTACTCTATGGTTTTCGACACAGATACAAAGTTCTGTACATTTTAATTTATATAAATTAAAATGTACAGACACTGACATATGTCAGTGTCAACGTTGTCAGACTGATGTCACTGGTGTCAGTCTCTATGAAAGCTGGAGTACTGGAATCACGTAAAACACAAGGTTAAACGTAAAAGGACGGTGCGTTTAATCCCAGTGAACCGTTTGAAATACTAAATATATAAATATTGAAAAGAGTTCTTACTTAAAACAGTAATTTTGAACGTGTACTTTTTATTTGAATAGCATAATTGTTTTTAAAATCATGGAGAAACAAGAAAAAGAAGAGCCTATTCCTTTTGAAGAATCATGTAGGCTATGTTTGCGTAAACAAGGAATTTTTAATGTTTTTAAAATCAAAGGATTACTTATCGATATATATGAAATCATAGGCGTAAGGGTAAGAATTTTTTAAATTCATAATTTTTTATATCATCAATTATGTAGCTAAAAGATTGCAGTCCATCTGACTAAGTGGACACTACCGCCCATGGACACTCGTAATCAACCCCAAATAATACTAGACACCTAAGTTCCACCATAGATGCGTTGCTATCCCTGAGGACTAAGTTTGAACACCTTGGGTAGATATGTCTCCTTTACTACCTTCTTGAAACTAGTACACAACAAATATGACAACCCGCGTGACGGAGTGGTCATCATACCGGTCTGACATGCAGTGGGTCCCGGGTCCGATCCCTGGCCAGACAGACATCTGAATGATGAGTTTACACTTCTGACCTGGGTCTGGATGTTTGTGTATTCGTTTTTGTGTGTCCATGGCACCCATGACATAGGAGTAAATCCTAGTGTGAGGCTACGAGTGTAGAAAGCGTTTAAACATTTTTTTAATATTAAATTATGTTTTTTGTGGCAGATATATGTGTGGCAGTGATGTCCCCAATTCTACCACTTTTTAAATGTAAATGTAGTAATTATAAAAAAATTGTTATTTTTTTTTAGGTATTTATATCAGAAAATTTGCCACAAATGATTTGTAAGGATTGTTCGGCACTTTTAAGTGATGTGAAATATCTGAGGCAAGTTGCCAGTGCAAATGATAGGCATATGAGGTCTATAGCCAGCAACAAACTGAGAATATGTAATGAAAACCAAGTCAATGGACTGGTAAGTAGAACCAGTGTAGTTCATATATTTCTAGTGTGAAGCAGTTCTTGCCTCTTATTGGAAGGGTGTGGCTGCTGGCTCACTTATATATTAGGTGACCATATCGGTCTTTGGAAGCAGTAATGCAACTGTGATCAACTTCAGAACAAAACCCTGTTCTATATGAATACTCTGTGCTATGACAATCTGATAAAAAAGGTAAGTACCGGAAATCTCCTTTCAGAGTGAGAGAGGTTTAGGCCATATTCCACCATACAGGCCAATAGCGGATTGGATTGGCGGACTTTATATACCTCTCAAAGTACATAGTTCTGTAAGTTTTCTGACTATTTTCTCTATCACAATAAAACACAAATGATAAATAATAGTTTATCAGCATTTTGAGTGGAGAGAGTAGAAAGATTCAAAATTTTTCAAAGTTATGTGCATATTAAATTATATATATATTGTAATTATTATTTATATTTTATTTGATATGTATTTATCTATGAAAAATACAAGAAGCATGCTCGGAATTCAGATTTTGGACACCAGTTCGAAAAGAAGATATTAAACTACAGTAGTAGTAGGTTTTAAACTACAAAGTTGTCACTGAACCTAGCCTAGCCTAGCCTTTATAACATGCTAGAATTGTTAAATTTAGGTCTAGAATTACTATCATAATACTAACTGTTACACTTTCATATAATACGAACCTTTACCCCTCCTCGGGTTACAATTTCAAATAACCTTTCTTAGTAGGTGTCTATATTATAAAATTGACCTAAAGTCCATATTGCATGGTTGGAGCTTTAGTAGTTTGGTTCCTATGAATATCCTTTCCCTTTTGTACACATATAAATTCATA
>MOOZ01000337.1:2820638-2832528 GCA_002930495.1 Cecropterus lyciades
AAACATACTCTTCAGCTTTATAATATTAGTATAGATAAGCACCAAATGGCTATCTAATATGGTTTAGGCATTTAGTATTCCAACATCATCAGGTTTGAAGAGTCGAATTTATTATCTTACGTCTCGGCTTAGTTTATATTTCAACTTGTATCTTTTCAATCTTCATAAACATATGTAAAAACCAAATGGCCAATTCTTAAACAGTTTAGGCATTCAGTACCCCTGCATCATCAGGGTTAAAGAGTTGAAGGTCCTATTTGACGTCTCATGTCTCCACTTAGCAATCTTATGCTAATAATAATTGTATCTAAGAAAGCTGAAAGTCAGGCCGTAGAACTAAACTATTTCCAGCGGGAGTACCTATGAACGTGGTAGAACTCTTTGTGGTTCGACTCCGGAAGCACCACCGCCACACCTATTTCTGCCCAACAACAGCAGTGTTATGCGCTTTTGTGTTCTGGTTTGAAAGCACCAAATAGCCAACACTTATGGATTAGGCCTGCAGTACCCTTGCATCATCAGAATTGAGGAGTAAAAGTCAAATTTTCATCCTTTGTCTCTGCTTAGCAATCTTAATCAAATGAAAGAATAGAAATTAAAATCAGTCTAGGAACACGTGGGTTATTCAAGATTATCAGAATACGAGTTTTTCCAATTTTCCGGGAAAATTGCCGAAAATTTTTCATGAAACTAGTCGCATACAATGTTCGAATCGTGTCGATATGGAAATCGTGACGATCAGTAGTGGCATCACGGAGTAAAGCCTGAACATACATAAAAATATATATATACATACGTGACGAATAGATAAACTCTTTCCTTTGGGAAGTCTGTCAAAAAATGGGATAAGCAATGGTACGAAAGTTCGACAGAGAGCTCAACAGGCGGCGTTACTTTCGATTGTTTTATGGTTCAACGGGTACGGTCGGAACTATGGTGTTATTTTTGTAACTGATTGCAGGTAGTGAAAGAAGAAATTGAGACAAATGGCTTGAGTAACAACGAAAGCACTGGCTCTGATGACAACATTCATTTTAAAACGGAATATATAGAAAACCCCCTGTTCTCTGGTAGTGATGGGGATCCTAACATGTCACACGTTTCTATAAGGAGTGACCTATTTACATCATCCGATATTGAGGTACTTCACTAATTTAATATACATTTTTAAATGGAAATATTATTCGTATATGAACAAAGCTATTTTAAGCACACGCAATGATTTTAAAATGGTTTATGCTTTTAATTTGAAATCCTTTGTAATTAATAATTTCAGTCATGCTTGGAAACACAAATAACAACACAATGGCCTGAGCTAAGCGAAATAAAAAGTAAACAAAAGCATGACCCATCACAATCAAGTTACAGGTGTGAGGTAAGTTATATTATGAGTTTAATAGGACAATGTACATAGGTGTATGCGGATAATAAACGAAGTGGAATAAGCATGGGCGTAGCCAGATACGGGCAGGGACGTTGACGTTGTATGAGAAAATTTTAAGATTAGGTGAATAACCGCGCAGATTTTTCCTCAAACAAAAACGATTTCTTGTCATTCATCTGTAATTTTTATTCCCACTATTAATGTGATCCCAAAATTCTTGACCTGCCCCCCTCCCCAACATTCTTGAGCTGCCACCCCCCCATAGAGAATCTTGGCTACGCCCTTGTTGGGGATAAGTCGAGTAAAAATTGTCAACGTTCAGTCACAACACCTTTAGTATAAGAACAAACTAGTCAACTTTCATATCCCATACGAAAAATTAAGTCATGATAGCAACAGTAGTAGTATTAGTGTTAGGCAGTAGAACGAGTATAGCCCGACAGGGGAGGTATCACCGTCAGACTTAATTCTAGTGTGATACTTAAATTTATTAAAAATGATGTATGGAGTTTATAAAATTCAGTTGGCAAGATAGTGTCTGGCAAGATTGCGAGCAGTAAGATTATGCACACGTATTACAATTAGCATGAGTTTTCAATACGAAAAAGGGTTTAAATCGCCATCTGACCAAGCAACGACAGACATTGTTACTAAGATGAAGTTTACTGTATACTCTAGTTTAATGGAGCCAATGGCTGGAAATATTGGATACGAGATTTTAATAAGCGTAGTGGAAAAAAATTGGCAAGGCTTTGGCTTTAACTAGCCCACGCTTACACGACACTCTCACGAGTTGGCAGAGGATCATAGCACTCAACATCTTGTTTTTTTTTAATAAACAATGAAAATCAAATATTTACTTCATGGTGTTAATTTTTGGTATATTATCTACATTAAAATTTATTAGTTTATAATTAAATAAACGTGTTTAATATTGCCTGTTCTTATTACAAATATCTTAATTTGTTAGATTACCGCGTAACCTTTGAGTACACTACCAATTTCATGACAAATATGTTAAAAGAAAAATGTATGTTTTATACTAAAGGTGATTTTGCAGTTATTAACATATTTCAAAGAAGCATGTGGTTCTCATTTCGACTGTATTTCTTTTCTTGGTGCGTGCATCTTCAATTTTTGTATTTTTAACTTAACACATTAAAGCTGGTATTCGTGGTGTTAGAAATTATCTAAAATTCAACGTGTAATAGAAATTTTTTTCTTTGCAGGCCTGTGCAAAAGATTTTGCAACGTGGAAAAAGTTCTATTTTCACAATCGTCTTCACAATAAGTCGATTGCTTGCCCGTTAGAAGGTTGTTTCAAAAAGTTTGCTTCGAAAGGAGATCTAGAGAAGCACTTCCGCACCCACACCGGAGAGAAACCCTATCATTGTGAAGTATGTCCACGTCGGTTCGCACAGCGCGGAACACTCAAATCCCACAGAGAAGCCGTTCACAAGAAAATCAGTGAAGTAATAATTGGAACATGAAAGAACTTCCGTATTCTTGGAGTACTTATCAAGATTTGCTTGTAAGAAGCAGTAAAGTTTTTAGCATTTGTTGATCTTTATAGCTGCGAAGATTGTATGTTGATATTATTCTAATTAAATGACTTACAATTTTAGCTTTGCACTGTCTTGCAAATATCACGATCAGGAAAACAAATGTTAAAAGAGAGTATATTTTAAATAGAAAAAAACATATTTTAGACTTTCTTTCCTCTACAACGTGAAAGTTTGATGTTTACAATATCCAACCTCCTAACAGAGAAACGGTTGTCGTATGGGTATAATTTTATATGTCTCATGTGCCTTGCTTGTTAGTAAATTCTAGATTCCTATGTTTAAGTGAGATTGCCAGTAAAGTAGCTTATCTCATATTAAAGTTTCATTCTTGGTATTATTTCTATAACATAGAGTTTATAAAATAAAAAATTATCCTTTAAAATAAATAATTTTATTTAGTACAACAATTCAAAAGTATTTACATATTACTTACAGCTATTACACCTATGTTATGCTACCTCTAATTATTGCAGTTACACGGTATTTTATTAACAGTGCATAAAATATAAACACTGCCATAAATGCCATACTAAAATTTCACTGATACAAATATATCCGAGTCTATGATTTATTGCAAAAAGTTTTATAGGAATGATTAGTAAAAATACCTTATAATAAAAATATAAACATCCAATTTAAATATACAATTTCATGTCTTTATAGTCGTTTTATTCGACACGACAGAGTTTAGTGATACGATGCTCGGTCGTATCATGTGCATACATGTTTTAGTCATGGTTCATATGAATTTAATCCTTATTTTCCTCCATATCGCTAACATAGCCCTTGTATATGAGAAGCGAGGAGGGAAAGAAGTCCCATATTGTAACGAGTAATTATAATTTTCCATGCCTTTTATGAATATAATTTTATATTTTTCATAAATGAATAATGGCAGACGATACCATTTTTTTCGCATAGAAGAAAATAATTCTTTCCTTCGGGATATACGTTAATACAGTATCATTTTCAGCTTGTATGTATTTATCCCACAAACAAAAAGTTGTTATATTAGGCTTATAAATTATAGATAGATAGATAAACTATAAAAAGGCTGTATTTTATATTGTACATAATAATATTTGTATGTGATACGAATAGTGAATGTTTTATCGGGACTTTATACAGTTGTCCACCAGTTGCTTAAAATCCGTGCACTGGAATAGGTTTTTCATAGCAATCATCAGCAAATTCTTATCATTTATCACAATTTACGTGTTTTGTTTTTACGCTACGGAATTTCACCGTTACATTTCCGATTCAAAATGGACGCACTCAATTTTGATATACTCAGAGCTATTTTCCTCTTACGCGGGATTGTACTTGTGCGGCGGTCGGCATGTAATAGTCTAATATCCAGGGGTTCCCAAAGTGTTCCCCCAAGTGGGACCCGCTGGGTCCTGGTGCGCCGTAAAAACTAAAGAGGGGCGCCGTGAGTCACGTTGATTTGACTTTGTAGGTACCTATTTCTTTAAACTGTGTGTATCTATATCAAGTAAGAAACTTGTTAGTACGACAACAGCTGTAAAAGATTGGGAGCCCCTGGTTTAGACCAGGGGCTCAGTTTCATAGATACATTTCATGTAATGTAAGAAATACACAAGGACCGTGTAAACTTGTTTGGACTGTGGAGACTTGGGAAGACTAGCACGGGTCTCGAAAATGCGCTTAGGCCACAGACATAGATCATAGCGCTGTCTATATGAGAATGAAGGGGTGTTTCATACTTCACACAGCTCTGAGGTTGTTTTAAAAGAACTTTTTTTTACTATATGGAAGTAGCAAACGAGCATGTAATTCATTGCCGCCCATAGACATTTGAATTCAACCCCAGATAACACCAATGTTACCTGACGTTAGCCGCAGATGCGTTGCCACCCCTGAGGACCAAAATGGGAATGCCTCGGATAAATATGTCTTCTTCACCACATCCTTCAACTAGAACGCATAACGCTGCTGTTATTAGGCAATATGGCGGTGGTGCTTCCGGAATCGAACCACAAAGAGTTCTACCACCTTAAAGTACTCTTGAATTCTCAAGTGTTTAAGTTTTCCAACATTTTACTTCATTGTTACAAGCAAGTCACAACTAATTTGTCATACACAATCATCCGTGCCTGAAAATTCGATCCTCGGAAAGACGGAAAAAGGCCCTTAACTAAAATCAAAGACTCATATGCAATATTTGGTAAAGTTCAGTGGAAAGCGTAGAGCAGCATGAGGAAGGTGCAGACGGCCACCACCAGCCCCACGATCAGCGAGTCGCGCCGCTTGCGGGCGTTGATGCGGTAGATCAGGCTGTTCAGCATTGGAAACCTGGACATTCAAAGTTATATTCTAATTTAGTAATGTGACAGATTAAGATGGGGTTTTAAATAATTGACGTTGGAAATAATTATTCATATTGCATGCCTCGGACGTGAAGCGTTTGAGGTAGTGCTCTATTCTCGTCGCGTGAACGTCAAGCCATTTCTTTTAATTACAACGACAATTTTATATCTCGTTTTTAAACCATTAATTATTATTTAAAATACTCTTGATAGCTATAATAAGTGTTAAGCTTAGGATAACGCAATAAGTTAAATTCAGTTATAAATCAAGCACCAAACGAAGAAAATGGGTAATCATAAAAATTACATAAAATCGTAATCAAGTTCATATTACATACTTAAACGAGTTATTTATTATAAATGTTTGTATATATTTTCTCATGTTTTATATTGGTAAATGTAATATGTAAATTTGTGTTTATTAATCATTACTAGTGTCCAATCGAAGCTTCGGCTTCGGCCACCTTTGGGTAAAAAATCCACTTTCGGCAAACCTTCGGCTTCGTTCTAGAAAACTCCATTGTGCCCTTACGTCGCCAGTTGTGTACAGAAATTCACATATATATGAACTTTTATTATTTAAAAAAAGTAGCAAACAAATTTTAATCAGCTCTAGAATTTATTTATATCCTATCAACATGGATCTTTATCTATAAAAATATAACTCGTTAAAAATATAAGTTTAGCCAATTTAGAACTAAATTTCTTTTGGACGTTAGGCTTCGGCCAGAGGTTGTAGCCATAGCCAACAATTGGGTTCGGCTTTGGCTTCGGTCAAAATTCGACCTTCGGTCGGACACTACCTATTACTTATTTTCAATATTATCTACCAAAAGGTAGTCAGACATCCTTTAATTAACAATCATTACCTTAGTTATAACCTTTTATCGCCACATTCACAATTGTTATTGTTTTGTAATTTTCAAACCAATCCACAGATCCATGAGTGTCATATTTTAATGTTGTATTGTAAACAATGCAAGAAATCTTTAATTGTAAGATCGGGTAGGAAAATGCTGATCTCCAATACCTGTTGGTGATGTCGTTAAACCTGGTCTGCATGCGCTTGAAGGTCTGCCGCTGCGACGTGAGGTGCTCGCGCGCCTCCATTGCTATGTTTATCTGCTCGTCCACCAGAATGTGTGAACTGAAATAAACAAGCCAACATATTAAATTCAGTTCACATAGAAATTTAACGCCTTCTACATTCATATTTTCTCACTAGGACTTTTGTGCTGTGAATGTTATGGAAACACACACAGACAAATACAAAAACACTCAGATCCAGAACAGTAATCTAAATATCATTATGATATCTGTTAGGACTGGTGATTGAACTTAAATCAGCCATGCAGCTGCAAGTCAGACCAGTATGTTAATGGTTCTGTTACATGTGTGGTATAAATACTGCATTATGATCATCAAATCACACCTCAGATACATTGCCACCTTTGAGGACTAAGTTGGAACACCTCAGATAAGTATGTCTTCCTTACCACACCCTTCAGATCATAACACAGCAGCGCTTAAGACTGCTGTTATTAGGTAGAAATAGGTGAGTGTGGTGGTGCTTCCGGAGTCGAAGTCGGTGGTGCTTCAGGAGTTTGCTATTTCAATTTTATATTTAAAAACCTGTTACCTGTGCAAGTGGTTGGCCTCTTTAGCGTACTGGTCCCGGCGGCTGAGCCCCGCGGCGGCGGCGGGCGGCGGGCTGCCCCCGCGAAGGAGCTCTTCGCGTTCCCGTCGCGCGCTCACGCGGGCCGACGTCTTCGAGAACTCTTGTTGGTAGTCCTGGATTATAGTCGTACAATTCGATAGGATCACCTGACACCTTTTTGTGGCGCATTTTATTTTAGCTTTGTTTATATTGCCATATACCAGTTTGAAAGCCATAATAAGCAGTGGTGGATTAACTCAAACTGCCTTTAGATTAGGCTGATTATGTTGGAGCCATGGTGACATTATATAAAAAAAAACGCTTTCTACACTCATTGCCGCACAGTAGGATTTCTCCTGTGTCGTGGGTGCCGTGGACATACAAAGACGACTACACAAACACCCAGACCCAGAACAGAAACCTAAACTCATCATTCAGATGTCTGTCTGGCCGGGGATCGAACCCGGGACCCTCTGCGCGTCAGACCGGTAAGGTGACCGCTCCACCGCGCTGGTCGTCAAACGTTCGTCGTTATATAACCATAATTGTGCAAATTTATGTGGTTTTGCTTTAGAGAGCGCTAAAAATAATTTGAATAACTAGCCAAAGTTAGCAATGAAAAGATTTCATACTGTATTGCATACAGCAAACAGCTATAATTTTCATTCACCATTAAATGGTCATTGCCACCCATGTACATTTTAACTATATCTCATATAGTACAGATCTTATATGAAAACAACTACGAGTTGCTACATTTGATGACAAATTAAATTTCTACAGATTATACCTCTAAAATTTATAAGGTTTTGTAGTATAAATACTTATAGGTGTATTAATGACAGTGTTATGAATGAATTATCTAGTAGGGTTGTAACGGACCTCGAAAAATCGAACCTCCGCTTTTACCTCCGCAAAATTTTTGCGGAGTTATAACGAAGATTTATTTACGTTGATCTTGTCATACAACGCGCAGAGCGACGCTAGGCGACGCGGCCGCTCAGCTACATGTTGCAATGAGATGAATAGCTTTATTGTGATAGAGATATAACGTCACATATTAAAGATTTTTGTCCCATATTTTGTACTTATCGGTGCCATCAAGTTCAACGCTAAGTGAACAATTATTTGGTGATAGCCAGCACGGAAGACGACAAATCCGCAAAGCTGTTGTACGTGAATATAATTTCCTCTTCTTAATTTTGACTATTAATAATTATTTGACTTTTTATAAGAACAGTACCATGTAAAGTTCACCTCTGCTTCCAATAACCTCCGCATCTGCGGAGGTGAACCTCCTACCTTCTGCATCCGCCTCCACCTCCACTAAGATGACCTCCATTACAAACCTTGCAAGCTGGCCAAATTGTTTGGAGAAATTCCATTGTAATACCTACTTCTAGAATTAAGCAGTTTTTGGATTTTGGTGGAAGAGGGAAGAGGTGCCAGTTTACTTTCATGTGAGGCATCTAATTCTCAAAACATCATTCTCTGTCTTAATCCTTAGGAGTAGCAATGCATATATGATTGACTTCATAAATAATGTTCTATGTGAAGTGGCTTAAAGATAACCATGAAAGGCAGTGACCACTTATCATCAGCAGCCTGCATGATCATTTGCTATCAATTTCAATCTTTAAAAAAATATATAAACCTAAAATATTCATGAAAACAGTAATAACAAAGTATATATTAAAAATTTGGATTTTTTTTTACTTCCTTACCATAAGTATTTCCCTGTGTCTCTTTAATGTGTGCATTGTGGCTGTACCACTTGGTGCCAAGTCTGCCATTTTGTCATTGATTGATGAAAGCTATTTAACAAAATAATGTAAACATTAATATTATTTTCTTTCCGACAACAAGATTCATAACAATACTATCTTGAATGAATTTACTTATATAAATAATAGTAAATCTTACTTAATTGTAATTACACAAATATGAATTAAGAGATTTTAAGCAATTATTTATTGTAGCTCATAATATGATCTATATGATTCAGTCACATATGGAAAAACCTATGGAACTAATGCAGAAATATGGCCAGTACTGTCAGCAGAGTACAGGAGAAGATAATTTTATGCAACAAATAGAATTATAACTTAAGAGTACCAATGTAAAATGCAAATAGGCAATGCATAGCACGAATGTACATATCACTGTTTTTTTGTACATATGAAGAGAATCATGTTTAAAATTTATATCAAATAATATACAGTAAATTAATTATAACACAAACTAATTTCTCTAGTTTCTGGATTTATGTACCCTGTAGTGCATTGGGATTGGATGAGAGTCGAGCGTTAATTACATGACCAAGAAATTTTCCATGTATATTCAGATAAGAACAAAATTGAGAATGTTAGAGTATTTCTGTTTACCTTATTAAGTAGTTGTTGCAATTCCATGGACATGGTGTCGAACATGTCATCGCTGTTGATAAGCGGCACGCTCTCCGAGCTCAAGCCGGTCGAGGCGCTACTCACTCCTAACTTACTAAAGGCTACCAGCTTTACGTCAATGTCATTTTCTAGAAGACGAGCTTGTTTTCGTAGCTCTGCAATATAATATAAATTTTTCATGAATTAGATATTAAATTACGTTAAATAATTACATATTAGCTACATTACTGTTTATGACGTGCGAATAACCAGATTATCGAAGATCTGAAACTACACTCAACTTGCAACGTCATACTTCTAACTATTAGTATTCTTTCAAAATTAACATTTTTATTCCATAACTACGTACCTTCCCATGAAGAGCTAGTATTGGACATTATTATGATTTATAATATATTTATTCTTTCAATCTATACACTGTATTATTAAATAAATAGCGTCTTGTTTACAAAGAACGAGCAAATTCAATTGACAATTCCATCAAATTCTGACATCAGATTCAGTGACATCAGTCATTAGGCCCAAGGTTTTTTTAACCTTTTTTTTTTTACGGCCTTGGCTTCTTGTCTTTCTGTCTAACTTTAGACTAGGCCCAAAGTCAGTACTAGAACTACAACACTAGATGTTCGGCTGAAAAGCTAGAAGCCAAGACTATATAAAAAATATTTAAAATATCCATAGATTTGACTTTGACATATGTCGTACTTGATACTTTCATAGAAAAAAAGCGGGATCAATTTAAGATTCGACGGTATGTTTAAATGTTTATTGTGATGATTACCTAATTAATATAATTTATTTTTGGATTCTTGTTTGTCTGCCTATTTACTTACTTAGTCAGTGATTTCATAAGTTAAAGTTTTAAGTAATAATTATAAGCGATGTACAATGGTGGTCATTCTAAAGTTTCGAAAATACTATCAGTAGCAGAAGATCTTTTAAATCATATCGAAGTACGTGTAGCAGAACAGATTAACAAAGAATGTAAGTCTTACTGGCAATAAAATTCTGGTTAAGACATTTAATTTCAAAAGATCTCTCAATAATAGTTCGTCATAATTATTGATGTTATTTGTAATGTTTCATTAGTTTCAGATGACGACCTGCTTACGTTACATTCAGTATTCGGCCCTATTTTAGTACGAGCATTGAATATTTTCGAAAAGTACCCAACACTAGAGACGTACTCTACACCGAATGCGTCGCGAAGGCTGATCGAAGTTAAAGGGGAGAACGATCGTTGTTACAGAATTTTTCCTCGAATTAATTATTGCCCCTGTTTAGCTTTTAAGCATCAAGTTGTTGTGGCCAAAACTCAAGTTACATGCAAACATGTTTTGGCGGCTAGGATAGCTATAATCCTGGAGAAGACTGTGGATCATGAAGTAAGCAAAGATCAGTATCTGATGCTGGTGCGATCTATGTTCAATACTCAGGTTCAGGATGGATGAAGGAACATCACAATACTACTTCACAGCATCCATGAGCTCTGGAAAAACATTATGCAGTTTATTAAAAGCTATTCAGTTTCAAGAAGTTAGTATGTAACATCAATTTATTATTTTATATTATGAAGTAGATATAAGCTACTTCATGTATGCTGTGCGACTGATGGTAAGTGTCACTGCCACCCGTGAACAGTCAACAAATACATTTAGTCCTAATTGATATTGGCCTCAAATGCATTGCTTTCTTATCTACTAACTTGGAATGTCTCTTCTATGTGTCTCCCTTGAGACTGTAACAGCAGTTTTTACATTGCTGTTATAAAGCACGAGTAAATATACCACTTTTTAGGAGTTGACATAGCCAAATGTTTAAAAGCCATAAAAAATCAATTCCAAATTGTCTAACTGATTATGATATCTAACTGATTAATATAAAAATTGAAAACTTTTGTAAATAAATATTCACATGTATTATATATAAACAATGTGTAGAACTGATTAAATTTCATTTGCAACTTGTGAAGAATGATAACATTTTGAAATAATGTTAATTTCAAACACCATTCAAACAAACGAAACCCACTCTAGAGTGTGTGCTTACTTCTGCGCTTTACCATCACAATCTGGGTGTGGTGTATTTGTTACAGGTTATTTAATTTTTTCGCTTGCTAGAATCCATCAGCTTCAGCCAAAACTTTAGCCAATTTTTTCTGAAGCCAAAGTTTTGCCAAAGGTGACTGAGGCTGGAGCTTTGTCAGATGCTAGTTCTCATCATAATATTTGTTGTTGTTACTGTTGTTCATATACAAATTTGTCTCACATACATTGCCAATAAAATCTTCATTTATTTTTCAGTGTGCTGTGTTGTGTGCAATGTCAGAGGGGTTAAAGTTTACAGTAGAAGAGGGCAAATGTGTGCAAGCATCTGCATATATACCAGCTGACAACTTCTCTGAGTATCATGTACGAGATGATGTAGATGTCATATTTAAAGTAAGAAAATGCTTTTAAAACATAGCTGCTTTGTAGGGATAATAGAAGTTGAGTTTACTGCCAGCTGTAAGAATAAGTTGGTCTAAAAAAAACTAACGTAATGTAAGT
>MOOZ01000337.1:2832578-2844173 GCA_002930495.1 Cecropterus lyciades
TCTAAAAAAAACTAACGTAATGTAAGTTGGTGAAAAAAAAAAAAAAAAAAATGATTTCTGTACAAGGAATTTTGTCCAATGAAGTACTTCTAACTGCCTACCTACCTCTTTCTTCTGCATGTTACACCTGAACTTAAACCGTAAATTCCTGAATTTAAAGTTTCATTTTGAATGGAAATTCATATATCACATAAAATATTCTCATCAAACTATATAAAATTTTCAGATTAGCATTGCTGTGTTGGTGGAATGCCTTAATATATTCGGGTCTGGTGAGGAATCCAGTTTGAAGATGTACTACAGGAGTGAAGGTTCACCATTACTATTAGTGTAATATTTTTGTTATTACTAAATAGACGAATTCACTAAACTCCTGCTATGATAGTGTTCTTTAGCATTCATTTCATTATCAAATGAAAAGTCAAATCAATCTCATTTATTTTTTTGTCAATCATATACTACTTTCTTTGATAAGCATTATCGGTATGCAGAATTTGTGTTAGAAACATTTAATTTGTGGTCATATTCATGATTTAAGGATAGGTGACTCACTTGAGGTCATTAGCTATGCTATGCAACTCATGATTATAGACAGTTCCAGATAGTCCCGTAAGTCTTCTTACCATACCTTGCAAACCAGAAATCTCGACTCGTAACCAAGCAATAAACATACACCGTATACGTAGCTAACACGATTCACGTGCAGTTTACAGCCGCAGTCGGTGTTCAACGTGATGACGGACTGCGAGATCGCGACGCAGACGGCGTCGAGCGCGCTGGAGCTGCGCGCGGCGGGCGGCGCGGCGCGGCTCGTGCTGCGCGCGCCGCCGCTGCTCGGGCTGCTGGCCGGCCTCGAGCGCTCGGGGGACACGCTGGAGCTGCGCCTCTCGCCCGACCATCCGCACCTCAGCTTCGTCACCTATGGCTTACAGGTTGCTCCGTTATACTGGTAAACGAAGCCGAACGTTATTCGGCTATCGTCACGATGTAAAAAAAAATGTTTATTTCATTCCAAATGGTCATACAAGCAAGTGGTAAGGGTCCCTGTGCTGGGTTGCTTATTATATCTACGAGTACATTTATTTTCCTTTTTTTGTGCAAATGGATTGGTTTGTCGAAATTTAATTTACCATTACCAATATTTATTTACAGGACAGATCATGTGTTGATGTCCCCAAGTCATCGGAAATGATCCAAAGTTTCAACTGTGAGGAGCCTATCTCACTCAAGTACCAGCTGTACCATATTAGACTCATCATGAAAGCTCTCGCGATATCCTCCAAGGTATTATTTTTTATGGCAAGTGTATGTTACATATATTTAGCAGTTATTGAAAAACAAACATTTTAGACATAGTAAGAACATTCGGTAAATATCACAATGAATTCTTTCTCTGTGTAGTCTAAATTATTAAAGTATCTATTATATGATAATATAAACCAGATATCATCTTTAATCTTGACGCATTTGTTAAGATTTTTGAAGTGAAGTTCTTAAGCGTGCCATGTAAGAAAAAGTACTAGCGTTACAATTTTTCGAAACGACGTACTGGTTTGTTACAATTATAATACTTAATTATTTTATCCGTCTAAACATATGTATGTACATAAACAAAAACCTATAATTTCATAGAAGGTCTTTCGTTACTATTATGTTGCGCATATCAAGTAGTGTAATTACTATAATGATTTTGTCTTGTTACAGGTAGTACTAAGGTGTAGCTCTAATGGCCTTCTACTGATGCAGTTAAAGCTGGAAAAGGAAGATCAGCGACAAATGTTTTCAGAATTCACTATAGTGCCTTTACTTGACGACTGATTTATGTAACTTACATTTATAATTAAAAATAATTGTTGTGTTTATAAGATAAATTCATTAAAATAATCTATTGTAATTTTATTAATCAAACTCCAAATAAAAATAGGGAGTTCTAAAAAATAGCAAAATCGAAAATACGTATGTCTATATTTCATTATTCAAAAGTACGCCTTAAAGTAAGGAATGTTTACAATAACTTTAATTAAAAAATAAATTAATTGTAAATTTAAATCAAACTACTGAGTCGTTGTTGGATGACAAAATATTTATGTTAAATACAAAAAGACAGTAAGACATAATTGTATGTGTGATAAGTACTTACAGATTGTCTGTAATGTGCAATACATTTTTTTGTATATACATAATTATTATATATTCCATGTAGAATTCATTCCAAAGCTTTGTTTAATGTTTTATTTATGGGTACGCTACAAATTATTGATATTGTCCACACTTTCATTACATTGAACACAACAATCATACTACACAACACAATGTGTTAATATCGTGATTATATTTTACAATTTATTTCTAATACATCAATATTCAATTCCAACAACATGTAAATTTAGTTAATACATTATGATTAACAATTTTTAATTATTGAGTGCAAAATTTTCGCGACAAATTATATATATTTATGCTAATTACTGTACTTTCAGAAATAGGGTATTACGCACTATATTAAATACAATATAAAATTACTCGTTTATAGTCGATTTCGTTAAAAGTGAACGAGAAAATCGATTTCAATAATTCAATTTTAATTACTGTTAGTCTCTACTTCAATTATCTAGAACTGTAGTTGCCATATTTGTTTCCAACTTTTGTCACTGCGATAGTAGACAAGGTATATGTTGACAACACACAAACAAGGTTGTTTGTGTCCAGATTCTGTGTAAACTGTTCTAGTGCCTGGGTATGTATATACAATTACATATTTGCAAGAACACTTTTGGAAACGACATATAGTAATATGCAAAACATAGAAATATGCAAAACACAAACTTAATTAACTAAGTCGTAATCCGTTAAAACAATTCTTACAATCGCAGTGGTAAAACTTAAGTAATATATCGTTTGTTTTTAGGGCACTTTTCCGTTTTATAAAATTGAACTAAAATTCTAGTAGCTTATTCCTACTTTTTAAATAATTTGAAAATATTTCACACGTAATACCCCATTAAATTGTACAAGTTTTAGATGTGTTACGTTACCCCGGGACCCCGAGGATTTGTCGGGGCTAGAGTGAATTGAGACTTTGTGATGCTCTCGATGCGTCTGGTTTGTTCAAACATTAGTGAATGTAAGAGCAGTTTCCTGCCATGCGGATCTACTGTTACACGCGTGATTTAACGCATTGTAGACTGCTACACGCGTGTTTTAACGCATTGTAGTATTTACGACCGCGTGAGAAGAAAAAGGCCCTTAGCGCGTTATTTATATTGCGTGTTAATTTTTGAAGTAATTCTCTATTTTTTTCGATAAATATGACCATTGGCATGTCTATTGAGGTAAATACTCAATATTTGTGTATAAAACATAATGTATGGAATACTGATATTAATGATATTAGTTAATATGTTCCAATTAAAAATTGTACGCAAAGTAATCTTCCTTCATCGAATGAGTTAATTTATTATCCTAATTACACATACGAGTGATAAGTTAAATCTACAAATGCATCCAAAATCGGATTCAATACACTAACCCCTGTATCCTATGTACAGCATGACTAGACAATAAATAGTCCAATTTCTTAGAAACTTAGTTTCTTGATTATTCTAATATGATCAATTCATTAAATAGACACCATTATTAAGTATGTAACATTTATGCCTTACGTTCAAGTAATTACCTAGCCCATGTTTTTTTCATTAATTTAGTTTTTTTTTCAAGTAGTACTAGTATATAGAAAAATCCGGCACGGACTACAAAATACGTAATAAAGTCTTCATATATATAGCGCACGTCATCACTCCTATGCTTCAGTGCTATAGATACACAGTGCCAAATATACACACAATTGAGAACTGAGAACGTCCTATCTGTGCCGGAATTTTTAGACTTATATGCATTTGAAAACAAATTACCTTATGAGTTCCAAAAATACTACGAATCCGAACTACACAGGCATGAACAGTTTTGATAGTTTTCATACAATTGACCTGTTCTGTGGATTTAGAATCGTTGACTGCTAGACATTCGACGACTCATGCGTCGTGTATTCGTGTGTATACGGTCGTATTTATAAAAGTCATCATTACAGGTTATAACCCTTGAGAAAGTTATCGGTTTCTTTGAGTTAAACAAAGAATCTACATTGTAGGGATTTGTACGTAACGTATAGGTAATACGTTCAGAGTAATAAATAATGTTTCTTGAAAAATCTTGATTCGTCTTCTGCAAATCCACCAATCCAATTTTATTAATACGACCGTTTATGTGGCCTCTCCTTAAAACTAATAAGTGTAAAGTGTAGCATCAACGACAATTAATTGCTAAAATAATTGAACTAAGCTCAGTAACGTACTAAATATTATTAAACACCTGAAATCGAAAATTACTATTAGAAATACATCTAACATAAGTTAATCATTCAAATAAATGCTATGTACAGGTAGTTCGGATATAAACAAAAGGTAAGCCTTAAGGCTTCGTTTACTTGAAGGCAATATCACAAGCTAAAACAATAAAGGAGCTAGCTTGCTACAATGTTTAAAGCTAGCTTATTAGCTTAAGAAATACATATGAACACAACTTTCACCTTTTTCGAAATTCAGTTAAAAAGGAAAGTGGCTACCTTCCTTCGTTTATCTAATTATCTATTTAAGTTATTTCAAGCCAGCTAGTTAGCTCAAATAGGTGTTAGCTCAAAACACTGACTTCACGTAAACCAAGCAGTAAAATTCTGTTATAAATATTAACTTGCTGAAAATTCTTATTTCACCTTATAACTAAGCTTACAATTTTATAACTAGTTGCATTATCAGATATTGCACAAAAGAATAATATACAAATACAAAATAAGCACTTGAAAGTTTAAACTTGAAAGCATTTAAATAAAATATTTACATCAGAGCACAGACAGTGTTGAACGGATTTCAACCGGGATATGTAAATACATGTAATGTAATGTAACAATTTTGGATTTTTAAGCATCATTACATTACAACCTGGCGCAAGATACGGCCCTAACAATATAAGCTTTTGTGAAAGATCGACTTTGCGCACATTATATGCGTTTGACATGCGCACCATTTAACAAGCATTATGAACAATTAATATTTAAATTGAAATATAATAGCAGTATCGTCTTGTGAGGAGTGCCTATGAATACTCAGCTCTTATATAATAGAAAGACATGTCTATTCGGATTGTACCCTAATAACAATGCTTGTCTCTCTCAAAGGAATACGGCTAACGTAATCATCTGAATATCACGTGGTGCGTGCATATTGAAATTAACATTGTTTTCCCTTATTGGGACACAAATGAATATAAGTTTATAATCACGTTGGTGATCCAATAAAATAAATAAATAAATAATAATAATAATGAAGTATAACCGTGACAAATATAATAATATAAATATAACTTATGCGGTAGCGAAGAGCGTTAACACTTACATTTCAATACTTCATTCATACATTCGTTTCACATTTATCATCCCACACCAATTATTACCTAAATTATTTATTTTTGTTTAATTTATAATTACATTTTGTGTTACATAATATAATTTTTACGAGTACCCATTCTTTATTTAATAAAATACATAGATGCAGCTAAAATATTTATAGGAAAGTATTTATGAACATTTTGTGATGTTGGCACTTTTTGGAACCGATATGGACCGCGGTCGATAAAAACATTTAACATAAAATAATAATATTCCTATATTAAAAACACTTTTTAGGAGATATAAATAAAGAAAATGTTCGAACTCTTAACTCTTCAGGTTAGACCACCAAAAGTGTGTCAATATGTTGTAAAATGAAGAATTATTTAAAATTTTATAATATGTGAGCGTTTAAGCTACTTTCACGTTTATATCTATAGATAATGGCAGTTTGTAAGTAGGTATACAAGCTTGTATGTATGTATCAAAGCATGCTTGTTTTCAGTGTATGTCTATCATCACGAAGCTAACGAACTAGTAGAAACATTCTATGGTTAGTTGGATGGCTCTCCTGAATAAATTATTTCAACTGTTAGCCAGAATAGTTTCAATAGAATCATTTCAACCGGTAGACCCGGTATAAGAACTAGGCTGCTAAGCGATTTCTTTGCCTTATTGTGTGTTAGTTTTTACGGCTATTATGAATTGAATATTATATCATGACTGATGCAATTTACGAACTCATGTACTATGTATGCGGAGCCACAAATTCAACGGCCTGTACTATTTTTTTCCATATTAAGCTGTTTGGTACCTTATTCTCTGGTACCTTATTCTAGCCTAAGATGGCTGATTGAGGGTGATTTAAGTTTTATTATTTCCAGTTATGTTGAGTGCTGTCGGGGTTAATCTAGCGTCTAAAGCAACCGCTTCTTTCTACCTTAGGGCGGGTGTTTGTGTTATAATGGTTTTATATTATGTTGCGTGCTTTCAGGTCGTTCGAGCCTTGTATGTACTGTCGAGAGCACAATTGTGCGTCGCGTTGGTCGCTGTACCACGTGTCGGTCAGATTATCACCTAACTTTGATTTTTTGTACAGCATTAGCGCCTAGTGCGACCTCGTTTTCAGCAGATCGGCCGTGATGTTTAGCTGTGTAGTATTCTTTTTTCTACCACAAATCGCTTGTGTTTGTGGTACAGTTCCGTGTTCCTTAGTTGTATGTGGTGTGATCAGTGATTGGTTGTCGACGGCGCTTTCGAGCGACGTACTGGACGCGACTTGCACTCTAGGTACCGGTCAGTTTATTCGTCGCATTTGGATTATTCACGTCGTTTGCGCACTGGCGTCTAGATTGATTTCGGTTTAGTCTAGAGCAGTCTTACTTGTAACGTGACATTTCCGAGGTGTCTAGTCGTGTAGTGTTCCTCGTTGTACCCCAGGGTGGTACAACAAGGTATTTGCGATGAGACAGTTCCTTAATGTTTAGCAGTGTGGTATTCCTCGTGCTACCGCCGATCGCTTGTTTGTGGTATAGTTATGTGTTAGTTGTGCGTGGTGTGATCAGGTCGCATTGTGTAGAGTACGTACAGGTTGTAGACGGCGCGGTCGTGCGGTGCGCTGAGCACCAGTAGCGCACTATGTTCTGATCCGTTTCTTCGTCGCATTATGATTTTAGGCGCCGTTTGCGTATTAGCGTCTAGAACGACCTCGTTTCATCCCAGAGTAGTAATTTTTGTAACATGACATTTCCGACGTTTCTTGTTTTGTGGTGCTATTCGTTGAACCCCAAGGATTAGGTTATTTACGATGAGACAGTTCCATGATGTTTAGTTGTGTGGTATTCTTTATGTCACCGCAGATAGGTCGTGATGTTTAGCTGTGTGGTATTAATTGTTCTAACGCAGATCAATCACGATGTTTAGCTGTATAGTATTCCTTGTTCTATCGCAGATAGGCTGTGATGTTTAGCTGTGTGGTATTCTTAGTTCTACCGCAGATGGGCCGTGATGTGTAACTGTGATATTCCTCGTTCTACCGCAAATCGGTCGTGATGTTTAGCCGTGTGGTATTCTTAGTTCAATAGCAGATCGGCTGTGTGGTATTCTTTGTTCTACCGCAGATCGGCCGTGATGTTTAACCGTGAGATATTCCTCGTTCAACCGCATATCAGCCGTGATGTTTACCCGTGTTGTATTCCTGGTCCTACCGCAGATCGGTCGTGTGTTGTGATACAGTTCAGTGTTAGTTGTTAGTGTGTGCGGTGCGATCGGGTCGCAAGGTGCAGAGCACGTACTGGTTGTCGACGGCGCGGTCGTGCGGCGCGCTGGCCGCCAGCAGCGCCTCCAGCTCCGCGCGCCGCATGCGCACGTCGCTGCCGTGAGACACCGCCAGCTGGAATACACATCACGTTTACTGTACATGTACTATGGCTTCGACAAACCTATAGGTACTTGTGACCGTTTAGAGAAGCGATGTTATGGAGCTTCGTAACCGTAACTATCGGATATCCGAAATAAGAAGTATCCGTAATATATAAAAGTCAACGTATATATAAAAGTATCGATTAATTTCAGATAGATTAGAGATTGAGACATATATACATTATATATATAATCATACTTTTAGTATAAAAACTTACAATTAATTGAGTAATTATGATATTAACTGATATGACTGATTGTAATAGCGAATGATAACATAGAAATAAAACCAAATTATTTATTATTATCAAATTATTTAAAATTGCTTAAGAATATAATATCCGTAACTAAAGCTATCCGAAACTAACGGATAATCCAAAATAATTACATATCCATAAACGTATCCGAAACGAAACCGGTATATTATTCCTATATCCGTATCCAGATTCGAAATTTCATATCCATAACATCCCTGATTTAAAGTATATTAAAGTACACGTGTCATGTCAGTGATAAACTTCATATAGGTAGTTGTGACAAGTGTGTAAAGTAGGGTTTGTTAGGTTAACATCGGACATCAATTGACGTTATAGCGTCTAATCATCACATTTCATCTTTAATACTTCAAGTAACGACACCTATTCTGTTTAAAATCACATGTCCATGTATGACACCAACCACTTAGTGAATTAAATTGCCACTCGTTTACAAGTTACACGGTATATAGGTACATTATAACAATGATAAAATTACAATACGATGAAATAGTGTAATTATATATATGATAATTTAGCACTAGTATCTACATCGATATAAATGTACTTTTTGTTATTTTTTGAACTTAACAGGCAAATCTTAGTTAGTCGTTTTCATATATTTATGTATTTGTATTTATGGTATATTTTAAAGGTAATACTGCATAAAATACAATTTATATTATTGTATTTTTTAAGAACTGCCCGTAGATTTGTTTTTATTTACACGTTATATGTGATGATGTCTGTATATTTATGATTACGGATTTTCGATTTAGATTCGATTTAGCTGATTCTAGTCAATGGAATATTCGATAGAATTTTAGAAGAAATCGTTAATAATACATAAAGCAAAGAAAAAGTAAAATAGGAAAAAGAACACTTACCAATATCACAGCAAAATACAAACAGCAAAACACAAGCATAAAACAAAAAAATAAAAACCAGCAAATAAAAAAATAAAAAAAAAACGAAGCCATTCAACTAAATAAGATTTAATAATAAAATTTACAACCAAGAAATACGATTAAAGCTCCAAAGAACATGAGTTTCTATTGTACAAAATTAACAATACAATGTTAATAATTATCTTATATGGTTACCCTAAAAACTAAAATAACAGTCCGCTAAATAAACAAAAATTCGATTCCAAAAAATATATTACTGAAACCATACATAATTCAACTTCAAATCAATATTATATTATGAAGTTCTTCAACTTGAATGCATACAAGCTAAATCTGGACTGGGTTTAAAGCGTAAGGTAAAACTAAAATTTAAAATGCAATTAGGATCAAATAAAATTACAAATGAAGAAATAAACAACATAAATGAAACATTTTCAGAAAACGTACCACTGACGTCTACAATAGAATTGAAAACATTACTTAGGAAAATATATTACAAATCACAAATAAAATGCAGGTTGAAAAATCAACAATCACTATGTAAATAATATTGCAAAAAAAATATGTATAGCTATCTAATAACTATCTACCTTTTGAGATGGTCTAATGTTGAAATTTATCAAACCATTCTACAACTAAATGCTATACACATATTCTACTTAAAATTGCCAATGTATCAAAATTTCAGGTTACTTTGTGCCAATCCGACATCCAAGCGTCATAGAGGAAATTTACCACTATTTACTATAAAAATTGAGCACACTCGTCAAAGTAAAATACGTATATATAAGCACGCAACATTCATAAGATTAAATACTTCAATATTTTAACTTTAAGAATTTCAAGATACCGTTAAAGGGAAAGAGAGCTCCACTCATATATTACTCGTCATTACAAAGTTTATCATTTATTATGTATGATTGTAGCAAACCCAAACGATTCAATTTATTGGTCTCTTGAAATAATCAAAGTTCGGAAACCTAAATTAAATACAAAGAATGCAGAGCACTTTAAAATATATACAAGCTTAAACTCATGTACAACACGAATAGCAACAAGACATATACACAAAATATTGTAGAGCAAACAGTGAAATGGCAAGAGTGAGACAAAAAAAATCGACAATGAATATTACATCTAAGTTTTACTATAATTTATTTTCATTATTAAATAAATCATCATAGTCCATTTTAATATCCTCGATTACGATATGTATTGTGCAAGTATCATGTGTGATAACGATAATCATCAATGCTTAGCTTTGTACAAAAATCACGCGAGATTGGTATAAAGAATAGGATTTTAAAGGTATATATAATTTCTCCAACACCGCTACATCATGAGTTGAGTTACATGACTATCTAAATTTTAGTTCATTGGTTTATCGGTGGGACGTCGAAGCCTCTAATATTTCATATACCTACCTTCACTTTTCAATTTTATTTGGCTGATTTAGAGCCACTATCTTTACATTTATGTTTACGTTCACGATCATGTTTACATTCACGTCTAGATATAATTCACATTTGTTGCCGTTTCTTACATTCTATCCCTTTTTCTATTACCAAGAAATCAAAATACATAGCGAGACCCATATTACATGAATAATTACGGTACTTATTATAAACATATAACCATTTTCATTATAAAAGGAGATTTCTGACCAGCAACTCCGATTATAATTTGACATAGTAAAAAGTTATGGGAAAATTGTTTGCTTTTTATGTATATCTTAGGCCTTGGTGGGGTTTATTTTATGCTAGCAAAATGTCTAATGATATTATTCTACATTAGCACCCCAATCGAAGAGAAAAAACAGATTATATTAAATTCGTTTTGATAACGAAATGTCAAATTCCTTGCCTTAATTTAATTTAATTTCGAACATATTACTGTTTATATTTAATTAATTCTACTCCATACTAGGTGATTTACAAATGTATTACAATATTTGCTGTATGATAATATTGCTGGTTTTTGAACTTCTAACAGCCAACATGCTCATTAGTTGTGACGTCATAATGTACGTCCATGAATGTTTTAGTTAGTTTTATATGACGTTCTATAATTATAAAGGAAATTCATTACAGACATATGTTCGTGACAAATTTGTGTGGATCCGATCACTGCAAAATTAAGGTTGGTGACATTCAGATCAATATTAAAAATCTAACTGTAAAAATCTGTATTATTTGTGTGTTCGTTTGGTCGTGATTATCCTATTGGACAAATTGTAATTATTTTAATTTTAATTTTACGATTAGATTTCAAAACGATGGCAATAAAACCACAACATTAAAAAATAAAGGTAAATAAATATAAGACGAGCGTCAGTTAGAAGTAAACTAGAACATATAATTACGATTAAGGGCAGATGTCACAAAAAAGCCAGAATGGTATTTACAGGAAGAAAATATACCCGGGCCACGAAACAGCGTTGAGAGTTATAAACAAATGAACCTATGTTTCTGTTCCTATAAGGTCAAATATTCGTTGTAAATTGTTGCGATATTTGCCAAAATTCGCTCAACGAATGTTTTGTAACCGAGCAGTTGGATTAACTAAAACTAGG
>MOOZ01000337.1:2885282-2902686 GCA_002930495.1 Cecropterus lyciades
TATTTCCAATCTAATACTACCTACCTAGGCATGCCTATCGCTGTAGTAAAGTATTTTTATTAGGTAAACAATGATGAAACTAAAAAATAAAGTTCCAGGATTCTCTTCTTTTTACAACACCGTATATTTCGTTATATATGTTTGGTTATATGTGTTACCTATTTATTGTACCTACATAATAAATGTATAGATATACTGTATTAACGTAATTTTGTAAAACGTTCAAAATACAATACGTATTTTTAACTGAATAATAATATAAATTGTTTTTGAATGATTTTGAAACCGTCAATTATAGTAAACAGTTCATACGCGACTTATGTATTAACTATTTTGGTTTGATCAGAATACATCATGAATATATTATGAACAGATATTCCTTGCCTTTAAGCTGGGACTTTGGAATCGTTATGATGCATTAACTCGCAATGACTTTTGCAGGGTCGCTGCATCCCATGACAGATACATTCCTGTTCTTTGTGACGTGTGTCGATCGGCTTGTTAATGAGGAACGCCGGCAATGCTGACACTCGAGTGATCAAAGAGATTGCTTCACGCTGCTAATTTGTTAGGCCGAACCGCTCTTACTTTCATTATCTATTTGTAAGCAAATACGAATTTGCAGCGTTATAAGTGCACCGAGTTTCTGGAACATAATGTTTGTTTGGCGAAATCACGAATTGCGAAATAACAAACGTTTGTTATTAGTAATGAGTAGGTATGTCTAATAGATCTCTAAATATATTATTTCCGTAGTTAGTAGTACGAAAACATAATTATATTTCGTGTCTTCCAATACAATTGTATTATTAACTAGACACTGAATCGATTTGTATATATTTTTTTTGTGTGTGGTAATACGTCTATGTTATCATCATTACTAAGTGATAATAATGTCCTAATACGTATTTAACTCAGAGAAATAAGACGGCATGTTTGGGATTCCGACCTACGAATTTACACATGAGATCAAAATTAATTAAATCTCATACACTTTAACTCAAGTTTCCTTATATATTCAGAAATGATAAATACTTATGTACCTATTTAATATTAGCGCAACTTATTTCTATAGCAAAATAAATACGTAGTAGGTCGTCAAATTTAATTAAATACGCTTGAATGTATTTACTCGAATAATTTTACCCACAAAGGTATTGGAAAAGTTTGTTGGAAATTTGTTTTGGAAAAGTTTTCCTCACATTTTCTTACTTATATATATATTAAACGTCACGATTATGTACTATGAATTTATTGCGCAGAGAAACAGTTTACACAATATACGGTTACGTTTACGTCTTATATTTTATATTATAACGTCGACATATGTATTTATCGACATGAATTTATATCTAAGTATAAGCCACCAAATTTTTATGAGTCTTATTTCAAACGCGTTTAAACCTAAAGGCTGAAACTATTGCACTTAAAAATTTTACAGAAATAAAATTGACAATTGATAAACTGTTAATTTATGAATTGATTAAAATAAGTGTAAATAAACCTATCTCCTGTTTCAGGTGCCTTTACCTCAGGTAAGTTATATCTGGGCATTATGAGTGCTTCATCTTCCTAACATTATTGTAAGTCTTCTAAATGAACCAACAAATAACAGTGTAAAAATAAAGCGTGGGTGTGTATGACTAACATGTTTATGTGCCTAATTACAAAGAAATTGAAAATTAAAGTTATTTCCTCGATCTAAAATTCTGAGTCATATTAAACGAAAACAAATATTAAAAGCATTGTGGTGAAAAAATCCCATTAAAGATGAGTTTGTTGCTATTACTCGGAGCGATGCGAGGGTGCGTAAATCAAACGTGTCTCACGAGGAGCCCAATGTGGCACTACACGTGTTGCCCTACTGTAGGGTTGCCAATTATCATTTGTTAACAATGAATTTGTACGTTACTATCGTTAAATTTTAATATGTTACGGGTACTTACGATAAGTGGCACAGATAAATAAATAAAAAATATACGTATATCGTGAGTACTCGTAACATATTAATATGTATCAATTCCATGATAATATTAGTCTAAAATCATAGTCTTTAAATATTTTTATTACACACTAATAAATACATTTTACAGGCAACCTTAACCTCGCCTCTGATTCTCGATCAGCCAGAATACAAAATTACAATTTCAATTTTTAAAAAGCCGCTTATGTTTGCTTTCAAATATGCAAAGTACTACCTAATTAAATTCGTTAACAGGTACCTACTCCGAGCAAGTGTGCTAAGGCACTGACCACAGACACTATTGACTAGCGAGAACATGGAATTACTCGTTACTATTACTATCAATTTTATTTTATAACTTACTAATAATATTATGATGGCCAGAATTTGTGATGATGTATGTATGTTTGTCTTTCACGGCAAAACTACACTGGTCGGATTTCGCTAAAATTTGACTGTTTTGCTGGAATAACACATGTGATATGTACTTATTACCTTGGAAATGTGACCGAAGTGAGAAATATTTTTTGTATGGTTTTGCCACACATGTGTGGAGGCCGCTAGTGTTCTACCGATACCTGTAACTGATACGCTCCTACGGCTACATTATAGCAGTTCAACTTATTGGTCAGAATAACAATATTTTTTGTATTTAATGTTACATACAGTGATTGTAATATTTGTTAAACCTCTACGCACCACATACTACAATGGCAGAATTGAATGTATTTAAATAACAATGATAAATTCTTTTAACCATACGTACGTGCAAATTTCAGAAATGTTACAAAAACAATATTTTCGTTTATAACTTTTATCGTCGTCACTGGCGTAAGAGTTGAGAAAGATCTGATTGTGAAGTTTTTAAATAGTCCGTTTCATCAATCTCACCGTTTTGAAATTAGTATTGTACCATAGTATACATAACATGTTGTTTTAGAGTCGAATGTAACAAAATATAATACCATATGGTAAGGAATGCCCTATCCTGGTATTCCCAAAATGACTAATTTCTTTTGTATAACTTGTCTACCGAAGTAGGCAACCCTACCGGCACCGCAGCAGAAGCGGCGCTCGCGCACGTTAGATTTATAGCGCTCAATCAATGCGGATTTATTGCTGAGGAAGCGGCCGCTCTCTCCTTTTGTTGCATCTACGACTAATATTAGAACTATTGTAATTGGCTACCAACACCTGAGTCGACAGTTATATTGTTATTAGTCTTGTGAGAGTATTCATTTTGTTATTAAGTAATTATTCTTTTATTTAGATGATACTGACTATAAACAAAAGTAGTGACGTACATAAATTTGTTATCTTCAATTTATTTTACATAATTATATCAGTTTCATGTGTTTTAAACAACTTCTTATTAAATTTCCGCCTTTGATCTTGCGAACTTTGTATTGTATATTGTTTGTATATCTCATACACAAATACAAATACGTACCTATATCGTTTTAAACGTAACTAATTCTACTTTTTATCTTACTTAATAGTATAACTATGTTTTATCTGGCTTATTACCAGGATTCAAAACAATTCATTGTAGTTATTTATTATTTTCATCTTATAAAAAAATACAACATATTCATCTACCTATTATTATAATTAATTAATAAATTAAGCTGTAGTGTTTAATTAATTTCTTATAGTTACACAAATTATGTCTACTATCAAAGCGGACAGGCTAATGGTGTAGGAAATCAAACTGAAAATGAAAAACAAAGACAATTAACCAGGAACCAATTTGTCGACTCACAAATCTAAGGCAAATGTCAAAAAGCTATAATTAGTTTTATGGACTCATTTGGCAAGTGGCGAACATTGCAACAATTGGAGTGGAACTTATGAGGCACCTTGACACCGCGCGCCCAGACCTGTCCATGCCGATCGAATTTATTATCTGCCTGTACATATCAACATAAATTTAATGGTACGATTGAGTTTTTATAGCTGTATCGATTTAAATATATAATTTATTCGGTAGTATAGTAGCTTAACTTCCATCAACATGCACGAGTCTCTTCTCATTAGTGTCCGACCGTAGGTCGATTTTTGGCCGAAGCTGAACCGATTACTCGGCCATCGTCACAACCATCAGCCGAAGCTGGAGGTACAAAAATCTAAAGAAAATTAAAAGGTCAAACTTGGAAACATTTCGAATAATGTAAATTTTAAAAACAATTGGCGACGCAAACCCACAGGAGCCCTAGCCCCGTGCTTCACCATCTCCATCGCGGAGTCCTACATTCGTTATAGTTCTTTAAATTTTGGCACTTGCTCAAGGTGTTTTTTTAGGCCGAAGGTGGCCGAAGCTGAAGCTAAAGCCGAAGATTTGGTCGGACACTACTTCTCATAGAGCAAGGTTTATACATAGCTTTAGGTTATGTGCGGATTGTTAGACATCACACACTTAAGTGATTTTTTAACAGCATTCTTAGGCGTGTAGGTTTTCACACTATACTATTTTGTCACCGTTAACTTATAAAGGTTTAAAAATAACAATAGTAGCGGCAAATGATAGAATGTAGTAAGTTATGGCTATTGGTAGATTCTTTTAGTTCAATGCAAAATTTAAAAAAATATAGAAGTCGAATCGCTTCCCTGTTTACCTAGTCAGTTTACGAAGGTCATACCTTCGGGCAGATGAACAGGATACATGCCTCCGGTCGCCACATGGCAAAAGTAGCAACCTGCTCTACTTAAGTATTTGCGATTTATTCACTTGCTTCCTAGTCAAACCGTTATTTACAAGATCGAATTGCCGTGCAGAAATCGTCTACTGTAAATCCTGCAATGGACGTGACTATTTTCCAAAGTTACGAACGTATAATAAATTAATAGTGTTACTTCAATTTTTCAATAATGCAGAATGATCGCGAGAAAACCAGTCATAAATAAGATTATTATGTATAAAAGGTGACCCGAGCTCAGAAGTAAAACTAATAAGTTGACGATAAAATAGGTTTACTTTAAAATTACACTTCGATTGTTTTTAACACCTGCCTACACTGAATCCTTGGAAGTTATTAAAATGAATGCAAGTAGATATTCACATTCTCCGAAAGTGTGTCAAAAATAAAGTATTTTGGAAGGTGAACGTAAATTAAAGAAAATACAATATGTAATCTGCAAATGACAAAAAATATAACGAAAATTGAAGATTGAGATATCCGGTGCAAAAATGTAACGATCCATATTTCATGCGTTAATATAAAGAATGGATTCACAAATTACTCGCCGTGTAGTAGAATATTTTCATGATTTACTGACAAGTATGACACATTTGTGAGTTTGGCGGCTAACAAATAACTCTTTATCTGACAATTATGCTTAATTCAACGAACATCATTACAAATTTATTGTTTCCGACTGTCTACAGGAGATAATGCAAATAAAATGTTTAAGAGGGCTGCGTTGTATTCTACAACATACCTACATACTCCTCTTAAAATTAAAGTGATAGTAAATATGTTTGTTTATGCACATTGTTCATGCTAGACTAACCAAACTGTTATTCTCTTACGATCTTGATGATTATCTTAATCTATTAGCTCCAATCTCAATCTTAACCGCTTTGTACGGTAAAAATTAAACATGTTGCGGTGCATTAACCTATCTAAAAATACGCTAATTACAATATATGCATTTAAAAATATATTTCTGGAATTAATTAAGATTTGCGAAATAAACGACTTCTAAACCCAAACGTCAATGTTTAAAATGTTTAAAAATACTGTTACAAATAAATATTTCAGAGGCACTGATTGGTATTGCAATTTATAAAAGTGTTATATTGAAATAAACTATACTAGTCTAAATGATATGAAAGATTGAAAGTGTCTTAAATGATTATTTCATTACTTTATATTCTTAGTTTTTTGAAGATTTTATGACAGAACTTTATGATTGTTTATTACCAACAAAATTTTAAGTGTAACATTTGGAATTTTAGTTTGTGGTCAATAAGTTTTAGATAAACGTTAAAACACATGCTAATATAAGTGAAGTAGGTAAAATTCAATTAGATACATTAATCCGGAGATTATTAACCAACTTGATGGAAGAATAACTTAATAAGCTATATATTATACATTTTTTATGAAAACCAATAAGTGTTTGTTGATTCATTATATGCCACAATAAAACGAAAGTGAAACAGAATGACGTCTGAAAATAAAACGAAGATCATTGTCGTTTCTACGTAAGTATAGTTTTCATCACCCGTCTTATTTATAATCCCGTCCTGACATCGCGCGATGAAATTATTGTAGCAATTTTAGATGCGTTTTGAGTTTCCCGCCATTATACCAATTAGTTGAGTGAGATGTCCGCTGCTGGGTGGACGCTTACGGTTTTTATGGGCTTGTTTATTTACTTTTTTATTTCGGTGTCCGGTTCACTTTTTTCGGTTCAGATGCGTTAACGGCGCTACGCAAGATATCAGTTACGGTGAAGTGCTACTTTGTGGCTAAAGTTACGAAAACGTTGCAGTATCGTTTATTCTCTTGTTACTACTACTAATACTTGCTTGTGTCATAACATAATCCATATTTATAAAAACGCTTTATATTATAATACTGATTAAAAAGCTGGAAGATATCGTGTGCACCTAAACCGTGCAGATGGTTAGTATTATTTTGTGTTAAAGTTATAGAGCTGTAGGAGTTATGAATTTTATCTCTGTCACTTTATCTTGTCGAGAAACTAGAAGCCTAAAATTATGAGAAACAATAGAGATTTTTGAATTCATAGTGAATTATGAGCATAAAAATAATTAATTTTAATTTGCAGTAGAGCTTTCACACAATCAAATTATGTGGTCAGAATAAGTCTAACGTTTTTGGAAGTAGGTAGTCAGAAGAATTGTAGGTTATCTTATTTAAGACTCGTTTACTTCACTAACTGAAACTCACTGTAATCCGACATAGGTAGAGTTTTACTATGCGGTTCTTACGTCCATACCTTCGTATTGGACCGTTTAATATATTCTTTTTGTCGAGGCATGGCCCATCTACTATTAAATCATTTTGTCCCTTGAATATCCTATCGAATAAATCGGATTACTTCAGTAACTCTAGCGACTAGTTTACTTCAGTAACTAAAACTGACTGTAATCCGACATAAGTAGAGTTTTACTATGCGGTTCTTATATCCACACCTTCGTAATTGCACCGTTTAATACATTATTTTTGTCGAGGCACGGCCCATCTACCATACAATCATTTTTCCTCTTGAATATCGTATCGACTAAATCGGATTACTTGTATAAAGATCCGTATCATACATATTTTTCGCTTCTGTTTAAAAGCTTCTACGAATTAGTTCTACTATTCATTAGCGGAACAAGTTGAAAATTTTTCTCATATGCCATCATTCAAATGCCAAATGTTAACTGATAAATTTGTATAAGCTTTCTTATACTAATGTATAATTTGATGAAGGCTATGTATTATAGACACTAAGATTGTCGCTTTCTAGATCAGTAAAAATAATCTTCGTCAAATTTTTTTCTTCCGTGATTTCCGGCGTGCAATAGGAATATGCCAATGATAATGAAATAAATTAACGATTAGCAGCTCTTCCTATCGAAAATATTTGTTATACGATAATAATAATAATACGATAAAGTTTTAATTGATAAAATTTTTGAAATCCCTCCACAAATTGTTGTCTAGGGAGGGACAGCGCGCTACGCCTGTAGTAAATTATTAATGCCTTTACGCCGTATGTAAATGTTGTATAAAAGGGAAAACTTACCTTCAATAAATGCTTTCGGCAATGATTTCAGCTCGGCGTTCATACGGTGAATCCCATGGGGTGGTAGCGCAACTGTTTCCCTATTCCTTTATTCACATCATAATATATAGGTATACACATACATAATATACCAATAACATTTCACTATAAATCAGTTTTAATGCACATCGTTCTTGTTAACAAAATAACAGTCGATATCACTAATGAAACAAATTTAACAAAACCGACATACAATCGATACAATACGTCTTTATTTACATTGTTCTCCTCGGAAATTCTGCAATAATGATATTATTTACATTTACAATTTCATACAAATAAATTTAACATTATTAATACAGTAAGAAAGTAAGCTGTTATAAATAAAAAACAATAAATTGAATGATAGTGGCAAATTGTGGACTTGTGAAATTATAAATAGGCATGATAGCTTTTATCTAGATTTAAAATTTTTAGGCCAGATACCTCAACCTAGTACGAAGACAATTTAGTAGAAAGTAGTTTTCTTGTGTCCCTCTAGCAAATTGATAGAAAGTATATTTTAAATGAGATTTTCAATATGTTTAAATTAAGTGACTGTCACTGGGTATCAAAAGGTGCATAATTTTTAAGCGACTTATCTGAAAAAAAATAAGTTTTTTTTTAAGATATTACTTTTGCGCTTCTGAGGGTAAAATTATGCTCTCATTTGAAATAAATATACAGTCGATACACAGAGCATTACTCGTAACCAAGCACTTGTTCCAGGCGTTGTGTCGAGTCAGTTCTCTCGCGGCGGCTTCCAGTCGCTGCAGTCGCTGGCGGAGCGTGTCAGCCGCGACCAGGACCAGCTGCCCGTGCTACCCCCGCTGCATCATCCTGTTCGAGATGTATGGACACGTTTACCTTCTCGTGACGGATTTTCTTTTTTCCTTATGCCTAAGATCGAAGTAACAAACGATATGCAATCCTCCTGATGGTAATTGCTCGCTGCCGTCCATGGACATCTGTAAATGACTTCATGTAGAGCAGAGGTTCTATCTGAGTCAACCACAGAGATGGCTACTCATGAGGCTAAGATTATCGGTGTCTGTTTATCATATTAATAAACTGCGTAAAAATTAAATTAAATTCTTCAAGGGTCATCTCTATATCTAAAAGGATCAATATCAATTTATGTACTTAAAAAACGTACATAAATTGATATGATCCTTTTAGAGGAAAATATGAACATTAAAAACAATTGATGATATTGTTGAAGTGCTGCGGTATCATCTTCGGATCGATATTTTATGCTACTCTCTTAGCGGTGTTGCATGACATCCCGGGGACCAAGTTAAAACGAACCATGAAAGTAAACTTGCCATAGTTATATGTTGATGTAAGTGGATAAAATTAGAAATGGCGATGGTGCCATATTAATTGTTTTGCAAAACTATAACATAGAAGTAGTACAAAACTATAAACCACTTTCAAAAGCCAGAGTTATTCAAATAATGCAACTTAGTTCTTAAGAATAGCAATTAAGCAGGTACACTTTAGATATAAAGCTCCGAGGAAGATGCTGCAGCCTATTTTAGAATTCAATATAATCGCTACATTCACATGGAGAAGATTGTATCGCTATATAAGCGACAAAAATCACATTCCTTTACACATTTAATTTTTTTGTGGACAGAATGCAGTGTGCACGCGAAGCACATACTCCCCGCTGCAAGCGCTCAGCGAGAGTACGTGTCGGGACCACGGCGCGCAGGCCGCGCCGCCGCCGCAGCCGCCGCCGCCTCGGATGCAGGTCTTTCAATACTACTGTCACTACTGCTTCTACTAACTTTTTATTTTCTTTTTTTGTTTTCGAATGGGAAACCTTCAAACGTACCCTACGCCGTGGGAGCGACGCCGGATTATGTGGATTTTTACCGCACTAATAACCCCACGGTGCTGGAAGTAGGAATCCGGGATCTCCAAAGAAACGCAACAGGAGTCCTCCGAGTGCGTTGCCCTAACGGGTGCCACCTATGTGAGCGGCTGGGCTTTTGGTCTTCACGACAATATGAGACCACACATACCGTCGTCCTTTTCGGGGTCGCTTGGCTGGACGGTTCGAACTCCCACTCTTGACGCCCGTAACACCTAAAGCCCCTTTCAGTCGCCTGTTATGACAGGCAGGGGATACCGGAGTCCTATTTTGATCCCGGAACTACAGGGACGACTGTTACGACTACCTAATTAGTCTAGATCAAAGCATAAGCTTATTTGCTGTTCAATAGTTGATTAGTAACATTTATCTGTTGCTTCAAAAGTTTCTCAGCTAAATGAGACGCACCCACACCTAACGATTAAACGTTCTGGGTTACTACTTTTATTCTAGTTGATAACAATGTTTAAAAAACAAATAGAAATTATTGCAATTATAATGTTGGAAGTCCTAACAATGGGTACATAAAATAAACAATTTACACAGGCAAGCTAAGCTTCATAGTTTAGCTTAGAGTAAACTTAATATGAAAATTAGTACACTTCTTTCTTTAAAAAAATAAGTTAAATATCACATTCAATAAGAGTTTAAGTGTTATTTAACGTAAAAAGTTAATGCAATGTTTCCGTATATCAGGTGTCAAACCAAAACGTGACTCTACACCCGGCGGTGGCGCGTTGCAGCGCCTCCCTCGAGCTATCGGCGCTCTGGCGAAGCTTCCACGAGCTTGGCACAGAGATGATAGTGACGAAGGCCGGGAGACGCATGTTCCCGGCCCTACAGGCCCGCCTGTCTGGCCTGCTGCCCAACGCCGACTACCTGCTGCTGGTGGACTTTGTGCCGCTTGATGACAAGAGATATCGATATGCTTTCCACAGGTTTGTTGACTATTTAGTGGCAGACGTTACATATACCTCGTATGTGGTATGAGGGGCGTTTCATGTACGAATAACTTAAACGCAACGTTATCTTGTAGTAAAATATTAACACAGATATAAAATTTAATTGTCGTCATGTTCTTGCAATACCCGAGAGTTCAAATAAGAAAACAGTACATAATTATAAAAGAAACGCATCGTAATAACACTTTATTAAATTTAATTACATACCTACGGGTATATTTATGTTTATATTCAAACATAAAATAAATTCGTTGATATATAACCATGCTTTATTTTACACTAACACGATTGAATACAAGAATGGCGATCTCTTCCAGACTACCTTTGATTTGTTAAATAAAACAATTCAATAGATTCCACAGATGTGGGGTACAAAAGTATAATATACCTAAGAGTTATCCATGTAATTGTCCCAACAGCTCCAGTTGGGTGGTGGCGGGTAAGGCGGACCCAGTGTCGCCGCCGCGCATCCACGTGCATCCCGACTCGCCCGCCGCCGGCGCGCACTGGATGCGTCAGCTTGTATCCTTCGACAAACTCAAGCTGACTAACAACCAGCTTGATGATAATGGACATGTGAGTTGATCTTCTTTTATAATCTTTGATAACGCTTCCTGGCATCGTTCACTCGTACATTAACAGTTCGACACACTCTTACACTCAATCTATAATATAATATATGCACTACATTACATATCACGGGCACTCAGACACCTAATTACCCAAACACCTAGGTGCGTGAACCCATTAAACAAATCATAAACCCTGATAGGCTCGGAAACCAAAGTCCTAAGGGCAAAACAAAGAGATTACTTATAAATGAATAAAAAATGACAAAATTCAAGAATAGGTATTGACATTATATAATTGCCTACCCTTGTTTGTAACAAGATTGTCAAAGCAAGTCTATCCATAACTATGTGATTAATAAATAATGAGTTATCACTTCCTGCGACATAAATGTACCTTTAATTTTTTTGACAAACACCATCATAAGTTATTCGTCTACTTTCAAAGTGACTTACCAAGCACAAATAGATAGGTTTTTGTGTATGCAGTGAGCTGAGTTTCACAGCATCACTTATTTGCCCAGATAATCCTCAACTCGATGCACCGGTACCAGCCGCGGCTGCACGTGGTGTACCTGCCGGCGGACGGGCAGGGCGCCGCGCCCGGCACCGTGCCCTACCGCACCTTCATCTTCCCCGAGACCGGCTTCACCGCCGTCACCGCTTACCAGAACCACAGGGTGAGTTTGGATGTTAGCGTGAAAATGTAGATGCCTATTTATGTCTTATACCGAAAGTCGAAACTTGGCTTCTTAATTGAGGGAGATTCAAGTTAGAATCCCTGATTTAATTTCATTTAATTTCAAAATATTGCTGCGGATAATAACAAAGGAAACATCTCCTTCTTAAAAAAGTTTTCAAAAAAGGCGATTCTGAAGGGTGGTGTGGTATAAAGTAGTAGTGTTTTATTTTGATAGAGAAAGCGAAATCTCTACCATCGACCTTAACTAAAATTACCATCCTATCTAGAAAAGCTTAAACATGTTCACTTAAGTATTCATAATGTTATCAAGAAAGCTGCCTGCTATGAATAATTTGCTATTTCCATTATCTAAAAATAATATTATTCATTACTTACCTATAGTAATGCACATAGTTATTTGTCGTTGTGATTTGATTTTTTTTTGAGAAACAAAATTTCAGCAACACCAAAACTTTTGTAAGCGCTTATAAACAAAATATTATTTATTTCACAGATAACACAACTGAAAATAGCCAGCAACCCATTTGCAAAAGGTTTCAGAGACTGTGACCCAGACGACTGGTGAGAACTTTTCGGCTTCTGTTATAAAAATATTTATGTTTGTGTTGTAAGCGAAACCACATTTATCTAAACCGTCCCCGGTGTCACAACAGGACTAGCCATGAATCAAGTGGCTTGCAAGCGATTATATTTTATGTATGGGCCCATTATGACTCGACGGAGACATTTTACCAGCCGGTTACAATTTACTTTTACGACCAAACCGTAGAGTAAAGAGTTACGCGCGACAGTTATGGCGGACGCGACGTTTACGGACATTTCCCTCTCAACTCGTTTTACGTACAAAATAGATTTTAAGAGGAACAAAATATAATTTACACGTAAGAACTAATTTTGCTATTGAATATAATTACGTAAGTAAAAATAGAAACTGTTTGTTATATGCATTACATACTTAGCCTATTCATTTGATCAAAGACATTTAACAATTTACCTATAGACTGGACATTGGTAGTAAAGGCGTCATCCACCATGTTGCTAATACGCAACACAATGACGATATAAGAAATACTATATTATAATGTCAATTTTAACTCGATCCGAAATGGTGTCAGGTGTGGAACGGAATGATATGTGGTAAAAGTATTGTCAATATCTTCTCCAATAGTTCTACATTTTTTTAATTATCATATATTTCTCATGAAACTGGCGAAATCGTATCCTAAATATAAGTGTGATAAATTTATTAAAGTGTTTTATGTTAAATTAAATTCATTAATTTCATATCGAAGAAGACATCAACAAAACAAGAAGTATAAAAGTAACAATAATTAGTATAAAAATTAAAGACGGGACGAGTACTTTTGTCGGGTACTCGGTTGCCGAGTACCCGGCAAAAGTAGGATCCAGTGCATCTCTAATAAAAATAAAACTAATAACAAAAATGATGGCAGACCGCCCATAAGGCGGAGTCGAGTTACTTCGCGTTAATTCTTTATTTTGACACCCAGCGACAAATGGCGTTCATAACTTGTCCCGATGTTATTAATCGATTGTACCGGGAAGTCAGAAAAACTCCGTGATAGGAATTTTTTGTTCCGATCCCAAATGTCTTGTTTATTTGTGCACATGGACAAATGTTTATTCCTTTTATAATTAATGACACAAATTGTTTATTTTCAAAACATTGTTTCAAATATGGGGGGCGTTATACGAGAAGGCATGGAAGATAGTAGTTAGTTCGAAGTCGCAATGTAGTATCATTACGACATCGATATAAGAAAGCAGAAGTAATTTTGAAAATATGAATTATAGCTAGTAGCTTGTTCGAATGAGGTTTGTTATGTAGATGTAAGGGTGATATGGCTGATTCGTTACCGTTTACGTTACTTTTCAATTGCTAATTACATTTTGACATATCTAGGTCTTCATAATGTAAAAGTAAATTTGACTAGATGTGCCCTGCTTCGCTTAAAATGTTACATTTTAGTTTAAATTACAATAACTTGCGATGGAGTAGATGGATTTTAATGAAATAAAGACTTAAAAGTAGTTTTAAATTCAATTCAGTACGTATTTTTGCTTTGATGCGATTTCAAACACAGACAGAGAGAAGTACTAAAAGTCCTCCGAAGACATGCGCATCTTTCATTTTGTTATATGTATGGAAATTCTAATTAGTTTACGAAAGTTTCATCTGTATAATTATGTTTATTTTGTACTGTACTGTAATGTATTTAATTATGAATAATTTTACCGAGTAAACTACACAAAAAAATCATAAATCTACATATTAGCATATTAATTTATTTTGAGCCGACGGTATCTTTGCATCTCAAATTTATTTAGTCACGCCTACCTTTATTACCCCGACACAATATATGTACATAAGTAGTACATAACCGTTTAATTGGCGGGCGTGTTGCAGATCGGCTATAAAACTGATACAAACAGTGCAGTTTGAGCATGAGGATAAACAGTGGAGATTTATTACGCAGCAACAGCCAATGCAGTGGTCTGGTGCTACGAAACACTGTATAAACAAAGATTTCCTACGTCGCATCAACATATCGTTTATGTATAAACGTTCAAAGATAAAGCTAACTACTTACTAACGTTAAATACTTTTACTTGACTATTTTGACAAAAACTCATATAAGTTGAATGAAATATATGAATTGAATAAAAATGATTATGAACAAAATATTCTTTTTAAGCAGTAAGGTTTTTTGTTTTAAATGTTTTAAACGAAATTTTCTAGTTAATATAACTGAACTACACCACCACTACACTACACCACTGAACTAAAATCCAGTAAATGAACAAACTTCATTAACATTTTCCATTAATTAATTTTCAATTATAGTAGCTATAGATAAAATAGGTCCATCATACTCAATTCAGCGGTTACATTATACTTATAAAGAGCTCTTGTAATGTTTCAATATATTATCATACATGGACTTATGTAAAGGACCAGATAAGAGTAGGTAGTGTCCGGGTAACACTATGGTGATAGATCTATTGCTACTCCTGGGGACTCTAAAGATTCGATATAATTAACTCATGGTTAGTTAGTTGTTAGTTAATTGATTTGCGCTAATTGAATAACTTTTTAATTCAATTGTGTATGATAATACATGTAGTGATGTACATAAGTAGTAAATAGAGAAAATCTTGTTTTAACTATATGTATATATTTTTGCCAGCCCACCTGAACAAAGCCCGCAGCGGGGCACCCCGCGGAGGCGCGAGCCGGCGCCGGCAGAGCCCTACCCGCTCGCGCAGCCCTACGCCGCGGACCCCAGTGCCAGCGGCCCGCTCTACGCTGCCCACGCGCATACCGTGCGGTAAGACGTTGTCTTATAATAAAAGTAGCAAGGGAGCATGCAGTTCATTTACATTTGTTCGTAATGTATTATTGTTCACGATCCGGGGGTATTTGACCACCTTGAGAATATGTCCAGGTAAAGAAAACCCACTTATAACGCAGCCGTAGCATATGTGAGGCCCGAAGGGTAAGACGACCCGTGTCTATCTGTCTGCGTGCAGCTCACCTTATCGGGAGTGCCACTGTAGTCCAAGCACATCGGTAATCAACCTTGGATAGGAACATATAAATTTGTTTAAACATTTTGTTTCATTGAGTCGCACCTGGTGACCTCAGATGCGTTACTCCGTTCCGTTGTTCCCGAGGACTAAGTTGGGACGCCTTTAATAATATAGAGTATACTTATAATTAACCGATATGAGCGCGGCGATACTCACCTTTATTTGATAAAATAAAATAATATATTTTGCTTTTATAATTATGACTAATATGTGTATTTTAATAATGCAAGTAAAAAGTTTATTACCAGAAAAGGCTTCAAACATCCGTAATTCCATTGTTTAGTAATTTTTCATTTTATTTGATTTACTATGTTTACATAAATTGATGTATTCACAAATAAATTAACAACTTGCATAAATAAAAATACGTAAACGCGTAACTGCGTCTCAACTCATTCGATATTAAAATTACGGCGCAATTTTCTCGTGCATTCTTTTGTTTTGTTAGATTTTTTCGTTGCATAAATGTTAGTTTCCGGCCAGTGTTATATAATGGTTATGGTTTTTTATATATAAATTGTTCAGTCGTTATTTTATAATTATTTTATATTTTATAATTATTTTATAATCTTTATTTTATAATTTATGTAATTATGTATGTATAACATGAATATGCACTATAGATATTATTTTTTATGTATACATACCTATATTATTTCAGACCATAAAATACTTTTTTATATACAGATTAATGAAATTAGTTTAACGAAGGCGACCAAGACTAAAATTGACATAATCTATGGATTTTTTAGCGCATTATCGTTGATTTACTCAAGTATGTTAATAAAGTTGGGCTGAAAGGTAAAAATCCAAAATAAAAAAATGTATTATTACATTTTGCATAATTTATTTTACGTAATATAATTATAGTCAATAGCTTCTTTCTTTGACTTTACTTTTGCTCACTATAGTAACCGTTTCCTTTTTCTCGATGCATGTCGCATGATAGATAAGGCAAGAAAGACTTCTCATTACCCGACTGCGTCAGAAGGAGGGTAATGTTTTTCGAGCGTATGTATGTATCTTTCTATATGTGTATGTTCATTTCTTTGGCACTCGCTACAGCCCAAACCGCTTAATGGATTATAACATATGACCATATTATTGGAATCGTCTCAGTTTGCAGAGTGACATAGGCTACATAATTAAAAAAAGACGCCTGTCAGAAGGGTAAACTACTAATTTGACGAATACTTAATTACTAATTTGAAACATACTACTAATCTGAAAATAATATTTTTTCGCAAACCGATAAAAAAGCGTTAGTAAAAATATGTCATATAATAAAAAACCGACTGTTTAAAAACAATGAACTGAATCCGAAGGTAATCAATCTTTTTTTATCCGATTGAAGTTGCAAACAAGCATGCAGTCCACCTGATGGAAAGTGGTTACTACCGCCCGCTTACATCTGTAAGCAACTTCATATAGAACAGGGGTTCTATCTGAAGTCGATCACATATCGTCGTTTAAGTTCTAGCACCGCGTAAGTCATTTTTTGGCGGTAAAGATATTTTGAAAATCATCGTTATTGGAATCGAAATACGCGTGGTTTTGTCCAAACAGAATCAAGGTACGACACAAAAATACCTTTAAATTATGGAAAATTAAAAGTAAAAAATGGAACTTTAGTTGCGTCTATGTAAAATTAATCGGTTTTTGTCTCTCCAAAAAAAATTCCTAAAATGACTTACGCGGTGCTAGAACTTAAGCGACGATATGCGTTGCTACTCCCGCGGACTAAGATGATCGCCTTTATAAGTGAGCCGGCAACCACAACCTTCCAACGAAACGCAAGAACCGCTTCACGCTAGAAGTAGGTGTGGCGGTACCTCTGCGGTCAAAATACATTGGTTCTACTACCTGGTTATTAAGCAGTCTGGTTTTTTGTTTTAATATTTTTAACAATTTGACTTTTGTTTTTAAAATGTTGAT
>MOOZ01000337.1:2920797-2937614 GCA_002930495.1 Cecropterus lyciades
TTGTTGATTTGCATCAAAACACCTCCATAATTCCTATAAAGATTCCGCCGCCTCACCACATTTCTACAGCTGCATCAACACCTTTAACAAGAAAGCCTAGACTAGCTCCGTTGATCCCTCCTATCATTCCTCCATTACCATTCTTACCATTACCAATACTTCCACTATTACCACCTCCTCTATTACCTCTATTTTTACCAAATTTGTTTAACCCACTGAAACCAATTCGGATACCAAAATTGAAAAAAAAGTCGACTTTAGAAAAAGCTCTAACTTCCATTGGAAAAGTTAAACCAGTGAAATTAACTGGTTTGAATGAAAAGAAGACTATTTTAGAAAAATTGTTGAATCTCAAGAAAAAAGGGTCACTGACAACAGCCGAATTTATAGCATTTAAAAAGAAATTATTACTTTAACACTCTTCAAATCGACCAAAAAGTGTATTTGTTTTTGTGTCTTTATAGAAAAATAATATAGTTATATTAGGCTTTAATTTAAGTAATAATATTGTAGTCATGGGAAAGTAATAAAGTAAGAGAAAGAAATGAACAACGTTTTTTTTTAAATCTTTATTTTCAATTATTGATCACTCTCACGCCCTGGCAGATGGTATTCATCCTTGGATCAATGTTCTACATAAATAATATATTATATTCTATATTCCTTGATGATCATTTATTTCTCTAGTATGTCATCTGTTAATGATTATGTATTTAATAATAACAAAATGTACAAGTAGTATTACAATGCTGATGTATATAAGATGTGTATATAAGATGTATGTGTATGTGTTTTGTATATAGGCTTTAGGGAAAATGTATTTTATATTTATTATCTGTTAGCCGAGCCCCGCAATTTTAAACCGGTTTCAAAGGTTTTGTTATAAATATTGACAGAATAGTTTTATTTTATACAAATTAAACAAACAGCCACAATATATATAGCATAATATTTTTCAAATCCTTTATTATTAACTTTGATAGGATATATTCAGTATAAAAATATAGGTACTTACATACATGTCAGTCTTTCAAGTACGCAAGTCATGCTTAACATCTTAATAATCATTTTTACTAAAGTAAACGACAACAACCATTCGTGACGTTTGTCTCACATGAGTAGCTGTTTTGAAGTTTTATTTTACATCAAATCATGTATGTATGCCGTAACATATTCTTTATGTGGAAGGTATATCTGTAATTCATTCTTATGGGCGCACAGTCCATAATTGGGGAAAGCATCAAAGTAGATCATACTGTTACAAACTGTTTATTTGTAGCGGTGTTGCTTCTGAGTCAAAACATGTTTTAATCACCAACTTAAAGTTAAAAATACAATTAATCTGCGAATGTCTTGGACAGCTTGTCTACAACAATTCTAGTTCTTTCCGATAAGTATTGGTCAATTTGTCCGAGTACCTTGACAACGTGTAGCATCTTTTGCACACCTTTTTTAAACTTTTCCATGCGTTCAGCGCTCGTTTCTTCTTCTACTACGTTTTTAAACGTGGGGAAAGACATTGCCGATCCGACACTTGGAGGTTTTAATGGACTATGAGAAGGTATTCCTAACTTTGGAACTTTTATTTTAGGAATACTCAATTTTGGTGCCCTTAATTTTGAAATCCCCATTGAAGGAATAAACGTCTGCGGGGGTGCAACCGCTCTTAATGTTTGCGTATCACTGAATCCGACTTGGTCCTCTTCTGATTCAACTATAAACTTCCCATCTTTGACAGCTTTTGGAATCACATTGTGGATCATGTCGCAAAATGAATTTACATCAAAGTGTGCCTTGTGGTGGAATAGTCCAGCTGACTTAAACTTTGTACTGGCATAGTGCTGAAACAAATTTTATTTATAATTAATTAAATCAGTAATGTTCTTTGAAATATTTTAGTGTATATGCAAAATTAATGTCACGTAATATGTAGAAATAATTATTAAATTAACCTTTCCTTCCTTTTATTTCTTAATTACAGCATTTTACTTAATACTTTTTACAATACAAAATATTAGGGTCTTACCTCTTTTGAGTCACAATCTATTGTTACCCGCAGTGGAGAAGGAGCACATAAAATTTGTCTCCAAACCTGGAAACAAACACAACACACAAGCTTATTAATAAATTTATAAAACCTGACTTCAAATTTGTTACCATTTTATGAAAATACATAAGTTTTCAGGATATCTCATTGCGTGAATAATTTTAGGTAACAATTGACTATAAGGATTTAATTTTAACTGTTAATCAATACCGACCACAAATGATATAATTATAATCCCCACGTACCGAGACATGCTATCGTGTATGGCTCGCTACATTTTATCGCGGTTTGATCGAACAATCACGTTTCATAATTGATGAGCAGAATCCCGCGTCAGCAAATGGAATAATGTATGTGACCCGATTTGTTTTCTTACTCAGCAAGGTCACGTTTACGAAAAATCTGTCTAGAGATTAATTAAATTAATAGCTTATCTAATATTCCTACGTGATCGCATTTTTGTAGTAATAATTGACGTGAAAAGTCATGCATTGGCTTGCTAGTGGGTGCTATGCAGGTACCATAGTCATATATCTTCTCACTAAATTTTATTATGAAAATGAAATTAAGAAGAAAGTTCATTTGGATTTTATTACTACTAACCGTTGCTGTATTTGTAGAGGTTTGTATTTTTTTTTTTGCAAATTATACAGTTTTACTGAAAGTCGTGATCTATTATAATAGGTAACATGCTAAAATTAAAGATTTTTTCCATTTAATTATTTTTATGTAGATTGAGTAAAATTATACTTATTAACTCATTTTGAAAACTTGTATATGGTATACAACGTTATGCTTATTTTTGAGATAAGTCCTATGTCCTAGTAGGTATACCTACTACTCGTTTGACATAATCAGGTCAGGGATCCGTTCCTCCCTTACCTATAAATGTAGGTTGATACCTACAGATCAACACTACGTCAATTGGGAAAACTCTATAAGGTATTTTTTATTTTGCAAACAGGGTTCTGCTACAATTGGAGTTGTACGGAAAACATTTAAAGACGAACACAGATGTATTAGTAGAAAAATCCCGCGTTTCCCTTATTAAAAGAAAATATTTAAAAAATAATATTAGCTTCACGTTACTCATACATACATACGCTCTAAAAACATTATCCTCCTGACGCAGTCAGGTAAAATTGTTTGATTGTATGTATGAACATTTCTTTGGTACGCGCTACAGCCAAAACGGCTTGATAGATTGTCACGTATGACAGCTTTGGAATCGTCTCAGTTTGGAAAGTGACATAGGCTATATAATTATAAAAAATGCCTGGAAACAGGGGGAAAAGGAGAAGTGACGACTTTTTTAGTCACGACAATATGGGTATCAAATGAAAGCTATTCATATTTTCCTTGACTATTTTGACGAAAACTACTTTAAATGTTGAATTAAATGTATCATAATAAACAATGAAGTCGTTTTAAGCAGTCGGGTTTTTTGTTGTAATATTTTAACAATGTTACTAGTTACTTATTTAATTCCAACTTGTTAAACAAGTCATAAAAGTTCGTAAAACGGTTTAAATGATTTTATAACATCTTTATAAATTGATTTATCTTTATTAATTCATTTATACAAATTTCAGGGCAGTGTGCTGGTGAATAAGTCGTTACTAAAATCAAATGGGTTTGAGCCGTGTTTCACGTGCAAGGCAGAAGATCGTCCGTTTGCATGGCCCCTCATCTCCTATCTCAATAAATTTAAGGAAATGCTGACTACCCAACTAAATAAATTAACTGTACATGTAAATGATTTAAAATTACAATGAATGTTCATATTTAAGATTTAGTTTTATATAATATTCAATTAAGATAATACAAAGGCAAATATACAATTTTAATTAGAAATAAAATAATCAAAATGTCAAATTAAACTGTGTATAAACATTTGATTAACTTTATAATGTTTACGGCTGTCGGTCTGTTCAAGAGTGTTTTTATAAGTTGGAATAACAAACCAGCACAGTTCACCTAATGATAAGTCGTCGTTATTTAGGGTTTCTATCTGAAGTCAATCACACCTTGTTGCTTCTCCCGAGAACTAAGATGGTCGCCTTATGAAAGTGAGGCAATGTAAGGATAATAATATAGTATAATATGAACATGTGCAATAAAATTACTGCAACAGCTACACGAACGCTCTTTGATCCCACTTATGTAACGAAATATCTATTGAAATCCATCAAATTATAATTTTAATTAGGTATTAAGTGGCAAATAGAATTCTTTATTTTTAATGTGTTCGTTATTTTTATAACTCCTGGATTTCGGTTGCAAGTATGCAGCTTACCTATCTCAAGTATTGTATACGAGTTGAATCACAATGATTTTTCACTGAACATTCACGAGAACGTTGCTTCTCTGTGGAGATTGTGATTTCAACATCTGATTGATAAAAGCGTTGTAGGACTGCAATTTCACACGGTACTGAGACTCAAATATTCCCGACAAGATCATGACGTTTCGCTCTTGCAAGGGGAATACCAAAATTCTGATATTCCTGCTCGATAAACTTGTGCAGAACACTAGTCTGTTTAACATCACACAGGGGACTCAACTGATGGTGAATGGTCAAGGATATTTGTACCTAAATAAAATATCTGAAGTCTTTCATAGAAACTTATGCTTAATTAAACTTAACTTATTGTTAGCTCTTGCAATAAACAGCTCCTTAAACTCCATTCACGTCGTGCCAGCATAGGATACGACAACCAAGCTTCTTTCCATAGGATTATCGATGAAACACAGGTCTGCATTTGCACACCACGAGCAAGGGATTGAGCTGTGGTTTATTGAGTTCTTCCATTAAAGCCTTCATATTTGAATGTCGCATTTCGAATAATAACCGCCACTCATGTCCGATCTCATCTTGTCCATGGCAACGTGGTGTAGTTTCAGTTTACGTCCGTTTGTCCGCTCGTATCCCACTTCTGATTTCGGGACCGGAGGCCAATCATAAAGAGTATCTTCATTGTCAGACATTATGTGTGGGCGAAATGTAGGAATACGGGCAATTTAAGTAACAAATCATATAAGTAAATAGATACATACATCAATTTTGTTTGAATGCACCCATATACCTATGTTAATATTACTCGTATATGTTTATTAAAACGTTTTATAGTATCTAACTCATAAAACCTTTAATCATTAAATATTTATCACTGATAATTTCATGTAGAACTTTGTAAATTATTCCTATATGTTAATATCGATGTGTACCTATACAATATAAACGTCAGAACCCTAGACCAGAGTCCTTGCTGATGAATGAATTAATGAATTTCAAATTTATCATGGTACATTTGGTTTATCACAAATATTTCATGAATTATAAGTGAAGTGAGTTCTTATCGATAGATGTGTAATTTTTTTTTACTATGCTATGAAAAAATAGATTCACTATGCTAATATTATTTCATAGTAAAATCTCACAATATTTAAATTATAATAATTACAAAATTTTATTACTCTTTTTTAAGTAGTTAAATAACGCGTTGGAGTTATTATCTAAACAAAAAATAGCAGTAGTAATTTTTTCGCCCTATAAGGATGTTTTATCTGTCTAGTGGATTAACGCCCGCGAGCGGTTCACTTTCTCGCGTGAATTAACTGGTTGCGTTTTTGCGACTTACATGTAAGCGGCGCGCATAATACAAAAGTATGTAATAAACGAAAGATTGAACGTGGCAGTCGTGCTGGTGGGGCATGCATGTGAATGTAATCTACAACGACAAGAAAAAGTGTAAAAATTAAATAATCACAATAAGCATAATTTTTACTAATAAATAATCTGTAGTGTTACAATTATTAGCGTGGAGAGGGTGAAGCGTTCGCGGCTGCGAGGGCAAGTTGGGCGCGTACATGGCCGCGTAGAGGGTACATCATCACTGGCATGTCAGGGCTGTATAACTCCAACTACGTCAAAAATCTAGCTAAAATTTTGTAAAACAAGGTTAGTTAATTTGATACCTACATTTTAGCAAACATTTATTGGCTACCTAATAGCAATAGTCAGTTACTAACTGAACTTAAATTTTATAAGGTCATATTAAGGGTATCTTGCTTATAACTTCACAATCTGAGCAGATTCCTTGGGATGAATTTGCGCAAAATTCATTCCAATATCAGTATCGACGATTGAAGCTGATTCAGCTTAACGATGTAGTCGCGCGCTAGTATCAAACGAGCGGATGTAGCTTCGATGAGAGAGTGAGCGTACTGCGCGGAATGAGAGACGTAGCGTGAAAAGTCACGCAAAATCTCTCGCCAGTTTCCTGTCGGAGACTGTAAGTATTATCATTTATTATATGTCAATAATTTGACTTAGTAGAAATGTTCATTATTTAAAACTGATATCACATTTCTTTATTATTTCTAAATTTATTATACCACGTTTTTCGAAAATATACGCCATCTCCAGTGCCACAAAGATACCACTTTCATAGCCCAATATGTAGAATTGGTTTGTAAGTTTAAACTTCTTTGATGCAATCTGAAAACAATAATGTTTAATACCTATTGTCCGAAAAAATATAACATTATGCAAAAGTGTACTTCTGTGGCAGAATGTGGTAATTGTCCCTTTTTTAATATTTGAGATATGAGATATATAATAAACAGAAAATAATACATGAAAAGGGAAACATAAATATTCCAGTCCCGTTCTTATTTGAATACACTCATCGATGATGGGTGGTTACTTCCACCCATGGACACATAGAACTGACATTCTACCTGAAGCCAATGACACATGCATTGTAACTCCTCCGACCTAAGATGGTAGATTCACACACTAACAAAACGCGTGAATTGCTTCACGCAAGAAGAACATGTAACGGTAATATCACCCGGTCGAATCGTAGTTTTTCTACAACCTTTCTAAATAGTAGAACGACTGCATGTTTCTAATGATAACAATAGTAACGCTTTACGCGTTTTCTAACATTTCGACAGTCCAGATAGAACTACCTTAATATATCAATGGGCCAGTTCTTCCATCGATTCCCAAGATCTACACTCGTCACTCGGCTGGCAGGTCCTCACTTGTCTACACTCGGCTGCAACACGACTGCCGGGAGCTTCAGTCTTTCACAGAGGCTGATGAATAGCTAGCATGATGCCCTTCAACACCAGGAACTATGTTCAAATAAGACTCACTGGCGTCATATTCGTTGCCTAACTGTAAGCAAACAATCCAAATAATCGATCATAGAATAGTTAAACTGCTATTTCTAAAACGAATATTATTTTTAGGGTTCCGTAGCCAAATGGCAAAAATTGAAACCCTTATAGATTCGTCATGTCTGTCTGTCCGTATGTCACAGCCACTTTATTCGGAGACTATTAATAATACAGAGTTGAAACTTGGTAAGTGTGTTCTATAAACCGCTTTCCGAATTTTGTACAAAAACAAAAAATATAATAAATTTAGGGGGGCTCCCCATACATGGAACTGAAATTTAAAAAAATCATCTTACCTACACGTGTTAGTTGTTTATAGAAAGGTCTTCAAAAATGACAATAAGGTTTCTAAAATTCATTTCTCCTCAAAGTCGATTGTTTGAGAGATTAGCCCTTTCAAAGGTAAAACTTGTGTCACCCACCCCCCCTCTAACTTTTAAACGAAGAGAGTGAAAAATCTGGATTAAACATATGTTGTACATGTTAAGGTAAACTTTCAACGATAATTGGATTGAAGAAGGTTGACAGTTTTTGCAATAAAGCACTTTTCAAAAACCGAATAACATAACTTTGAAATTCATACAAACACATAACAAAGGGGTAGAACTTGTGGTTGTAGTTGTGGTTCGACTCCGGAAGCACCACTGCCACATCTATTTCTGCCTAATAACAGCAGTGCATGTAGTGTATGTAGTATGCGCTGTAGTGTTCTGGTCTAAAGGGTGTGGTAAGGGAGACATACTTTCCCGAAGCACTCCATCTTAGTCCTCAGGGGTAGCAACTCTGGCTAACCGTAGGTGAGACTTTGATGTTACCTAGGGTTGATTACAGGTCCATGGGCTGCCGTAGCTACTTACCATCATGTGGGCTGCATACTCGTTTGCTACTTCCATACTATAAAAAAAATATATCTCGGATATAAGAAGTAGTGATAATTCTCTCACATTTTTTTTGTTTCTGTATATACAGTTTGCGTGCAAAGCATTTTATTTTATTGCGCCATCAGCGGAATCCCGCCATCGAGACAGTTCACAAATACATATATCGCGACCGCGTATAACGTGAGCTCAATAATCAATTAATCATTGCAGTCCACAATTTCCATCAAATCAGTTTTCATTATTCAAATCAGTTTTAACTACATAACATTCACTTTCATTAAAATTTATTACTTGGTGTACGGTGTAAATCGTACACTGCAGTTTATGAGTGTCTAGATATATACTAACTCAGATATATACTGTAATGTCTAACTATCTATATTATTAGAAAAGGCCATGTATAAACGCCTTACTGAATTTATAATTAAGTATAAAAATAGCAGCATGGATTTCAAAGAGGAAAATCTACAATTGCAACTTGTTACGACCTTGTTAACACGATAGTGGATAACGTAGATGATAAAAAACTCACCACTATTCTGCTTATTGATATGACCAGGGCATTTGATTTTGTTTGTCATGAAATCTTACTGCAGAAACTAGAAAAGCTTGGAATCCGAGGGCTGGTTCTTAAATGGATAGAGTCATATCTTAGACATAGAAGCCAATGTGTTGAACTTGACAATTTCAACGATAAAGCAGAATATATTACATATAGTTCAACATTTCGACATATTACTAGTGGTGTCCCTCAGGGAAGCATACTCGGACCATTACTATTCCTACTCTACATTAATGATCTACCTGACATAACTGAAAATAAAATGATATTGATGCTGATGACACTTCCGTAATTGTGACATCGAAGAAATTTAATAATTATGATATGACACACTATACAAATGAAATAAACAAAACGTTAAAATCAATAATTGAATGGCTCAATAAAAACAACCTACAAATTAATCTTAGTAAAACTAAAATCTTGAACTTTACAAATAATAAACAACCAATACGACAATTGAATGTAAGATACAATGGTACAAGAGACTGATGATATGCAATCAGTCCATTGAGGGTTAAATTGAAACTAGAACTAAACAGACTCTCACTGTTATCTAATAGTTGAAATAAGTGTGATGACTCCGCGCTTGAACTTTCTTCAAGAGTTTGAAGGTGTATGAAGTTTTCGTACAATATTATTACTTACATATATTAAAAAAAAAAAACAATGAGTGTCAGCTTCCACGATCAAGACCACACTAGAGTAGAACAATTAAAATTTCCTTAGTTATAGTAATGTTTAAAAAACCATTTACGATTGGTAAAACATTTATTGTAAATTAGTTGGAAATGCTTTTCGATTAACATACAATCACATGAATGTATTAATGTACTAGTTATGTCCCGCGGTTTCTCCTGCTTTTAAAAATTATAACGTTACAATAGATAAACATTTAACGGACATTTTATTTTCCGACTGCGTCAGAAGGTGCATGAAGTTTTTTGGGCGTATGTTATATATGTCAATTTTTTTTTGCACGCTATGCAGCCTTAAGGTCTTGACAGATTCTGTTACATATGCCATATCATTAAAATCGTCTCAGTTAAGTGAAATAAATAATAGATTTATGGCGCCTGCAAAGCACAGAAAATAAGGGGGAGTGGTGGGGTATTTTAACTCTATATATAATAACATAACTTAAACATAAACGCTTTCTACACTCATAGCCCCACAGTAGTATTTTCTCCTGTGTCGTGGGTGCAATGGACACACAAAGACGAATACACAAACACCCAGACCCAGAACAGAAACCTAAACTCATCAGTCTGTCTGGCGGGTCGTCAAATGATTTTTTTATAATTCTCAATCCCGCAAGCTATCTTTCTTTAAAGTATTGCATGTGAAAATATATGTTATACAGACACAGGGAACTTAAATTTTAATTGTACATACTTATATTCATGTAGATAGTATGGATAGTAGATAAGTAACCCGTTACCCGTATGCATGAATTAATTTTAGGCACTGAGTGGTGGTATTGACCCTTCCAAATCCATTGTTATTAACTGATACACAATAATAGATAAAAAACAAATACTCATATATATTTTCATAGGTATGTATGTATTACTTTATTACCTGGTAATATTTAATTTTTTACATAGGAGAGCGTGTAAATGTGTATCACGACTCACTTTCATATGAGGCGACCATCTTAGTCTTCGGAACCGTATATCTTATATATCATATGATAAGATAATGTATAAAGTTGTTTATAGTGGTTTGTTTGGCATTGTAGTTTATTGCGATAATGTAGAAATGTCCAAATTAGTTGAGCCATTAAAAAAAAGAATTATTAAAATGGGATCGTTTTGGCATTATTTTTCGGTGAAGTGGTAGGATTGTCAGAAAAAAATTATGTCATACATATATTATATGATATATGACAATAAAATTTTATTAATTATAAATATCGTGTTACATTTAACGCAGTGGTTGTCATCCCCGGACAGAAAGATAACTGAATAATGAATTTAGATTTCGGTGTTGGATCTGTTTATTTAGAATAAAACCCGGATAGTTGCCTCACTGGGATACTTGCCTCAGTTATGAAAACTAGGTGATAGGGATGTTAGTGAATTTAGTGAGTTACTTTTATTAGAAATGTACCTCCTACAGACCTCAGTACCACGTGAACCTTTAGATCATATGCATGCGTTTAGTCCGTGTGAGGAAAATCTCATGCGGCAGAACTTTAGCAGACATCGAAATTATATTGGCACGTACGTTTGTAATGAATATTTTTAATACTGATTGTGATTTCACTTGAGTTTTTTTGTTAGCATGCATTAGACTTTTATCTACACATTTTATTATGTTTTATTGTTCAACAGTTTTTAATAATTTAATTAATAGAAAGGGCGAGTATCAAAAAGGATAGTCGCCCTATTTCGTTAGACGGATAGATAACCAAAATACGGATACGGACGGATAGATAACGGATAGAAAACTTAAACTATAATTTCTTCTAATTTCGTTACTATTTTGAAGTTTTTTTCAACTTAAATTCTTATCTTGCAGGTATATGCGAAAAGTTTATTGATCTGATCTGAATTGAAGAGTTTTAGAGAAGAGGGAATTATACATACTAGTTGCCCTTCGCGGCGGTCGAAATTCGACCGTAATTAAACCCAAATATATTTTTTTCTATTACAAACTTTTTATACGTATTTTCCTTTGTACATTAATTTTAAAATCAAGTGTGCTAAATTTCAAACTCCTCCGTCCGCGCAATTTTTGTAAAAAGGGGTCCAAAGTTTTTGCTTCACGTATTAATATAATGATACTGTTGTGAGAATCTTAACGAATACAATTGCATGTGGTTTTATTTTATACTTTAAAATATGATTACTATTTTATATTATACTAGATTATTCCCGCATCTTCACCCACTTCGGTCACGTCTACCGCAGTAATGAGTATAGTATGTGTTAATGTTGATCATAAACAACGTAAGTGCCAAACTGCAACGAAATCCGAACGGCTGTTTTTGCATGAAAAAGTAACAAACACACATACATCCTTACACACTTTCACATTTATAATATTAAAAAGATACTTACAATGTTGATAAATATATAATTTAATACCTACATTTTATCGAATCAAATCTCAATAAATAATAAAGACTGATTAGCTAAATCGACGAAAATAATGTTTCTTATAAAAAAATCATTGTAAGGTATCTCTATTCCTGCACGAGGCAAGTATCTATCCCATGACGCATTTTTAACGTTAGGCAACTATTCCTTTTTTGAGAGGTCAATTGAAACCGGATTTATCTAAAAACGACATTAATTATGGTAACAAAAATAGTCTAATATAAAAGGTGAAAGACCTAAGTTTTAAAAGTTTTAGTAAAAATAAAGTTTTATAAATTTTAGTAAAAATGCGACACATATGTAATGTGTCGCATTTTTCTTCACAAGTTCATATTTTTTACCCTATTTCTCTTTGTGTGTCTATGGCACAAAAGACACGGGGAACATCCTAGTGTCAGGATATAAGTATAGAAAGCGTTATTAATAGTTATATACTTGAAGCCGAATACAGATTTTTTGTACTAATACTACCTAAATTTCAATGATATGGCATATGTAACAGAATCCGTCAAGACCTTAGGGCTATAGAGTGTGCAAAATATATTGACATAAATTAGGCTAATAAAACATTACCCACTTTCTGACGCAGTCGGAAAATTAAATGTCCGTTAAATGTTTATCGATTGTAACTGTATAATTCTTAAAAGCAAGTGAAACCGCGGGACATAACTAGTAGATTAATACATTCATGTGATTGTATGTTAATCGAAAAGCATTTCCGACTAATTTACAATTAATGTTTTACCATTCGTAAACGGTTTTTTAAACATTACTATAAATAAGGAAATTTTAATTGTTCTAATCTAGTGTGGTCTTGATCGTGGAAGCTAACACTCATTGAATTTTTTTAAAAATTAATGTAAGTAATAATATTGTACGAGAACTTCATACACCTTCAAACTCTTAAAGAAAGTTCAAGTGCGGAGTCATCACACTTATTTCAACTACTAGATAACAGTGAGAGTCTGTTTAGTTCTAGTTTCAATTTAACCCTCAACAGACAGATTGCAACAGTTCATCAATAGGCATTTTAGGTATTAAGATTGATGACAAGTTTTCACGCATGATAAGTATACACTGCAGTATACTAATCCCTGTAGTGTGAATAGTTAAAACTACACTCAAAATTTACCAAACTTAATTTTAATTTAAAATGCTTGGTATAATTTGAATAATGTGTATTAAAAATGAAGTATGTTTATTATCGTATCCGGAAAATTAAGCTGAATAGAAAGGCGGTATTTTTAACGAAAAATGTATTAAACATGTATATTAAAGTGCGAAAAAAATATTTTAGACAACAATGGCGCCAACACCCCAAGAATTCCCGGCTCAAGAGCAGGTGGCGGGGCCGCCCGCGGAGGCGGTTGACGGCGAGCGTGTAGTCATCTCTGGCATGTCGGGGCTGTACCCCAACTCCGCCCACGTCATGGACCTGGCCGATATTCTGTATAACAAGGTACGTTTTCAACACTCCTAAACACAACGTCCGCAAACTTTATAATTCATTAGCTGTTGCCCGCGATTCCGTACACATAGACTATTAAAAATACCTACCTGGTGGGAATTTCATGCATATCTATTGCGTATTATTGCGTATTACTATGTATATTTCTACAGTATCTTGTATCGGAAATACCGTATGTACAAGGTAACACAAAAGCTATACTCATCTTCCTATCGGAAGATGCTACAATTTCTACAAATGGCAATAAATGTCAGTTCTGCTTTGATATTTCTTTAGTAAACAGGTACAAAACACTCCTCAAAAAGCCATGAATCACCTCAAGAACACATTTCCGGGTCGCCTAATCACCAAAACGAGAGGTTTTTTGATCCGGCCGACAAGATCACCCGATTTATCCGCACTAGACATTTTTTTAACGTGTTCCTTGAAGTCACGAGTCAATGAAAACAATCCTCAGAGTCCTAAAGCCATTAAACAGAATACGTATATTCATACGTAAAAAACATCTACCTATAGAATGAAATGGAAATTTATCGATAGAAAAATAGAAAATGCCATAAAACGGGCCCGTATCAATTCTGGTGGCGACCACTTAGCCGATATTAAAAAAAAATTAGACATCAAATAAACACAATCTAAAATAAAAGAAAAAGTATTTTTTTTAATTTTATTTATTAAAAAACAATAAACATCGGGTGATAACTTTTGCGCCATCCTAAATCAAATCTAATTAATCTTCTGATTTTGAAAAATTAAAAATAATCATACTTTAATCTTTAGAAAAATCCCATAACGTCAGAAGATTCTCGTTGGAACTATGATCATCCCGAGGTGGCGCAGTTCATGGGTAAAGTCCCGGGGCTGGAGTTTTTCGACGGCCAGTTCTTCAAGGTGCACTACCGTCTCGGCAACAGCATGGACTCTATGGCACGCAAGATTCTGGAACAATCCTTCCAAGCTATCTATGATGCAGGTAAATGAAGTATCCCGAATACAAAATGTATTATTTGTTTGCACGACGCATCATAATTCATTATATTGTACTAAACCAATTTCTGACTTTCTAATTAAATTATTTTCTTGTTGTATTCAAATATAATTAATATGTAAAATAATACGTGAATAGACTTAAGTAACGAATTTGATTTCAAACACTTAGACAACCATACATTGATTATCAATAATTATCATATAATTATAGGTTTATAATATTAGTATATATATATATGTTGTGCCGATATAGTATATAAATCACCTTTCATATAATAATTATCTTATAAACATTAAAAGTGTAATGAAAGTTTTTCTATATTTCTTAAAGTTAATATATTATAATATAAGGATAGATATTCTATTTTAATTTGAACTTACAGGAGTTAGTCCCGAGGAGCTATACGGAAGAAAAATCGGCGTGTATATTGGAACCTGTTTTTCTGAGACTGAAAAAGCGTGCTTCTATGTAGCCAGCTCTAGGAACGGATTTGGTATTGCGGGGTGAGTGTAAAGTAAATTATTGGGTTCGATTTGTTCACATTTGTGTATTTTGCGCGTTCACGTATGCGTGTATTTTAATTTTATTCCTTTTTTACGTAATATCTATGTACATATATATAATGAAGCTGACTTACAGACAATAAGTCAAATATTGACTTTTGTGTAGTTATCGATACTTATATCTACACAAACATGAAACTGCCGACTTACGACAGGCACTTTGGATATTTTTGTTTATACTATTAAAATAGCAAACAAGTGGGTAGTAGTACTAGTGCGAGTGTAGTAAAGTGTGCCCTGCGGCTTATAGACATCTGCAATCAACCCCCGATAAGATCAATGTCTTACCTAAGATTGACCAATGTGTATTGCTTCGACTAAGGGCTAAGTCAAAACACCTGTATGTATGTCTCCCTTACCACACCTTTGATATACAAGAGCGCTTAACACTGCTCTTATAAGTCAAAGATTGGTATGACAGTGTTGCCTCCGGAGTCTGCCCGTGAAAGCCCACTACATTTACTTTGATGAGTGTGTTAGGTTAGTATTAGTAGGTACGTAACACTATGAATTTTCTATAGCTGCAACAAGTCAATGTTCGCAAACCGCATCTCATACTGGCTGAATGCGAAAGGGCCTTCGATGTCTGTTGACGATGCGTGCAGCAGCTCCACTGCTGCAGTGCAACTTGCTTTCGAGGACATTAAACGCGGCGAGTGCGAAGCGGCTATCGTGGGTGGCGCCAATCTTTGCCTTCATCCACAATCTTCCATACATTTTAGCAGGTAAAAAATATTTTAGTTCATAAAATAGAATAAAAAATTAACTTATCGTATACATAACTTATTAATATTGTAATAACAGTAAAATCCTAATGATTGAAATATATATTATCATCATCAATTATTACTATCAGACTGTTAGAAATCCAAATTCACCTTTGAGAACTTCTCTGCGGAACTCTTTCTCACGATAGTTCCATTAAAGCAAATGATAATACTTAATTCATTTCTGATATTTAATTTTAATAAATAAACGTGCGAGGTCCAAACACTTACGATCTACATGTACCTTGTACTCATTTTCATGTGTATCATGTTATTATTACAGAATTATGAAGTTGAGCAAGGACGGTAAAACTAAATCCTTTGACGAGGACGCTGCCGGCTGCGCTAAGTCAGAAGCTATTAACGTATTGTTTCTGCAAAAAGCAAAATATGCTCGAAGGTAAGGTTCAAACATTTTACATATTCTAGATAAAAAGGAGCCGATCTAAAAATTTCGGCAAATTTTACCTGAAACTACTCCTAATTACGTAGTATAAAACTAACAAAAAAAACTAACATAAAAATTCCTTCTTTTTATAACTGTAGGAATTAAAAAAGTTCCCAAAACGCGAACATGATTTTGTTATTTCCTCGGAATGCTAATTTCATATTAGGACTCACTTATTAATAACATGCAAATATTTCCCGAAAATTTAAACTATATCACAATTAGTGTAACATGTTCTATTATACATATTATCGATTATTTCAGGATTTATGCCGAAATAGTACACGTGAAGACAGGATTTACATTTATCCCGGATGACGAAACGGGCCCAAAATACGGTTTCTACCGCGACCCTATACACACGGCTAATTTTCTAAAATCATTTTATGACAGAGCTCAAGTTCCTGTCGAAGAAATAGAATACGTTGAAGCTTTTGGCTCAGGTATTTAAATAGCTAATGTTTGGCCAACGATCCAAATTTGACTATAATTGTTGTCAAAAGTTTTAATATAACATGAAATTGAATGTCTCAAACATTTTTTTAATACCAATGATTGATTTCTTATTTTTCGTTGTTGATAATATTCGACTTGTTAATAGCTACTGAACAAAATACTAAAAATCAATTGACAACAAAAAAGGTGGTGTACTTAGATATTAATTAGATATTTATAAGTAAAGGGAATTCATATTTTATTTTCTTCATTGGTTAAATAAACAGAAGTCATGAATAATAATACATAAAACAAAACACTAATCTAGAGCTAATTAAGCTAAATAATTAATTGAGTCTCA
>MOOZ01000337.1:2944122-2964180 GCA_002930495.1 Cecropterus lyciades
TTTCTCAGGTTGTACATGCAAGGTTACAACCCTCGCCTTCAGGCTCTATATCCAAAGATTGAATTTCCAGTTTCCACAGGAACTCCCATGCTATCGCATTTGGTTGAGTGGGCACATCATGAGAAATGGTAAGAACATCTTTAAGGCTAAGTGCTTAAATTCTTGATAAACTTTATTCAGATTAGTGTGAGAAAGTAAAATGTATAGAAATACTAAAACAATAGTAACCAAATAATAATGCGTTTACTTCTATTTTAGGCTTCTACCGTTGTACGTATCAGCGCACAGGAAAAGAGCAGCGGCTACCAATTTCGTGGTATCGGTTCATGATGCTGAACACCGTTACTTACAAGGGAACGTTGTAAAAGGTATGTACTCTTATATACTACAATTTAGTATAATGAATCCAATGGGTCCTTGTTTTCTTTTACTTGTAACCTGTAAATTTATCTAAAATATATACATGTAACTTTGCTGAATATTTGTATCCTTAGTAATTTTTGACCATGAAACCTTTTATAAATAAGTTTAGTTTATGTATTGTAAGTACCTCCCGAAAAGATAAAATGGACAGAGCGCCTTTGTAAAGATAATTACCTATTTATGTCAATGAAACTAAAACAAAATTACTTAGTTCAGTTTTTTAAATTTTGCTATCATTTAGGGAGAACATTGTATCCGTTCTCGGCGGCACTGGTGGCAGTGTGGGACACGCTGGCTATGACGTTGGGCATGAAGCGGCGGCAATTGTCAGTGCGGCTGCGTGACATAGTGTTGGAATCTCAGCCTATACTCCACGATCGTCGTCAGCTGCGTCTGGCCATCAAGTTGCAAAGAGGCACCGGACGTTTTGAGGTAGGGCCCACAAAGCCTATGGACTACTATGCTACTTACGCCAGATCCTTCGGGAAGACTCAAGGTTGTAGTAGCGGTGACGGTATTTCGGAAACAGTAGAATTTCACAAATCATATTTTCAACTTCTTTGATATCGTACAGTTCTTAAAATTTTCCTCCGCTCTCGCCAAAATTCTATCTAGATATCATTAAAATGTGTAAAATTCACACTTCATAAGCAAACAAAACCGTAAAAAATAAAGAGTTGAGAGGAGTGGGGTAAGCAACATTTTACGCATCAATAAATAAATACACGTGAAAAAAGTAGATTTTCAATAGGTTTTTTGGTGCTAACTGTAGTGAAATTTTATATGTGGTTTGTTCCCTTCATCCATATGGCATATTTTGTTTTCAAATATATTTCAATAAAAAATTAAATCCGGCTTAATCCTTGGAATTTGGTGAAAATAATTGTAGATACCCTCACCATTTTCATCATACATAAATTAATATAATTTTTACTAAAGCTTTTTACTATTCGATGATTTCAGGTAATGGATGAATGCTCAAAAATAGCCTCGGGTTTCATAACAAATGTATTTCATGATAATATGACTCCAGATGTTACGAATCAATATGGCCCAGAAGATGAACTAGATCAGGACACAATTTATCAAATGCTGTATATGAGAGACTTTTGTTACGGGTAGGTTAAAAATACTTTTTTAAACCCAGAATGATAGAAATTTAAAATTTAAAAGGTGTAAGAATGGTTGGAGCGGGCAGGTTGTAACACACCAGCTATTTTAGACTATTCAAAAATGGATCCCGGGTTATATACAAGAGAGCCGATCATATCAGCTTCAGGAGTGGCAACACGTTTGTGATCAACTCCAGGAACAAATCCTGTTTTATATGAAAATAATTGCAGTTTCCAATTCTTATCGGAATTCAATTCTTCTCTGTTTCAAACTTACAAAATTGCACAAATATAATAATAGCTACATTTTTAGGAATGACTTCCGCAGTATTCAAAGTGCTAATACTTCGTTGACCGAAGCTCGGATATTGTGGAAGGACAACTGGGTGACGCTCATAGATGGAATGTTACAATTAAACGTGTTGAGAAATCCGCATGAAACTGTATCTCAACCGGAATCTATAAGAAGTATTATTATAAATACAAAAGAGTTTGCTGAAGCTCAATCCAAGTATAGGATTGTAAATTTGTCGGACGAACGCATTAGGTAGGATTTGGCTTAATATATTGTATAATGCCGTTGTCTTTTATGTTTTAATATTTTACTATCTTGGTTATATAAAAACCTATCATTTAATTGTTTTCCTTAATATTGATTGAAATCATATGTTGTTATTTAATAACATTTTAACGTATTTATTGAAACATATTTTATAATACAATGTTATCTAAATAGTTGATTTAAGAATCTATTTTACAGGTGTAAAGGGATAATAATTGAAGGTGTTAGATTACGCGATCTTCTAATGAATATTGAAAACGATAACTTGCTTTTAAAGTCATTAAAGTTTGTACCACATTTTCAGTCAAAGAAAACGGATGTAAGTAATTACTTAACATTAAAAATAATGCAAATTGTAATGAACATAATAAAATAACTAGTTATTTAAATAACATTACAGGTAATTACAGCGATACATGTATACCTACAAGTGGTATCTGAAAATATAAACAAGAATAATATAAATATCTTGGAAATCAAAGACAATGAGAAAGAAATTTCAGCATTCAGTGAAATTGAAAACATTGTCAGTACTATTCCTGGAATTAAGGGTATTTATAAATCGCTGGAAAGAAACAGAGTTTTAGAGGAGAGGGATAACTTCTTGAATAATGTTGATGTTTTACTCGTCTCTAATATATCAATGGATAATCACGTAAGTTTGAATACAATACTGTCAAGTTATGATAATATAAATATTTCCAAATAGATTAGTAACGAAAGCTTTTCTCTAGTTGTGCCAGATATTATATCGTATAATGCCACGTGACAAATTCTTGATGAGTATAGAAGATCATCAAGGTTCCTCCACCGCCCGACCCTCAGCTCTATACCGTGTGGTATGTTCACACAACGTAGGTAAAGCTAATTTAGAGTTAGCGCGCTGGAGACCAACGTCAGCTGCCGTTCCTTCTAGTGTCATCAGTGTGCGCTCACCCTCCGACCTTGACTTGTTGTCTGCTACACAAGCTTCACTACTCCCACAACAGAAACTACTCGTTCTTACGACATATCCACCCATTCTGGGATTGAAGGATCTTGTGAAACAGTGGAGGAAGGACCACGACCGCAAAATTTATTTAGCTATGATTAATCATAAGCTTTCTGAGGATCAAAACTTAAACCAGGTCCCAAATATAGACTTCGCATTCAACATTTTGGATCATGTAAGTCCGAAACAGCTACATAAGTTTCCTGGATTATTTTATTTCTTGGATATCCATTTAGCAATGACGAATAATTGTATATTGTAGGGTACGTGGGGTGGAGAATACTATGTCCCATTGCGTCAAAATATTTCAATGAAAGAAGAAGTGATGCTGCAGTGTCCTCGAATAGGTGATTTAAGTTCATTGGCCTGGGTTAGGGCGTCCAATTCGGACGAATCTGGTATTAAGGTCACGGTACGTACATATAAATACTATTATAATATTTTGTCAACCATCGTCCTTCATCCACAAGTTGGCCTTTTAATGAATATTATTATATGAAAAACTTTTTAAACGGGTGTAAGCATCTCAGATCGATTTTAGAATTTCATTAAGTAAATTCTTGTTTAAGTTCAATTTCCCTCATATTTACCATTACCGATGTATACATGAACACATGGTATATTCATAGGTTCATTACGCCGGAATAAATAATCTTGATCTAAAGAAAGCAACTGGAGTAATTCCGTTCCAAAAAGGAGCAACTGAAGGATTAGGAATGGATTTCAGCGGTATAACTGAGACGTAAGTAATTTTTGCAATACAATTAATTATACATTGTACATTATACATTGTGATAGGCTAAACGAAGGGCTTACTCAAGCTCATGATAATTCATGTATTCATTCACGCTAGCAAGTTTTTTTTATTTAGCGCAACATTTGCTTTTAGCAATTCATTTTCCTTACAAACTTCCGTCTTTATAATATTAGTAAGATAGAAGGGAAAACAAACGTGTTAGGTACATTGAAAGAAAACAGTTTTTTATTTTCTTTTCTAATATTTTTCACTAATCATTATATTTCAATCTTTAAACAATAATGATCTACTCCGTCGCATGTCAATCACTGGTCCCCATTATCACCTCATTACAGTACGTCACCACTGCTTGCCACTTATAAGAATGTTATGTGTTTTAGAGGAGAGCGTGTAATGGGGATAGTTCCGCAAGGGTCAGTGCGCTCCAGCTTACGTGTGAGTCCTGATCAACTATGGCCGGTGCCGGCACACTGGAGTCTCGAAGACGCTGCCACTGTTCCGCTGGCGTACTGCCTCGCGTTCTACTGCCTCGTGAGTATGCATGTTTATTTCAGATTGCAGTGTTTTGACAATAACGGACAATATCAGTTAGACAATAACACTTATTTTATGACTAGTTGAAGTATCCGTGCTTCACTACGTAACAGAAAATTAGGGTTTACTCGCTAACCGTTTGAGGTACATGAAAAGTGACCTTGCGGATAGAAAATTAATTGTTAACTAAATTTTGCTATTTTTTAGCTTTCTCTTTTTTTCAAAATAGAAATATGGAAGTCTGAAACCAAAGGATGCAGGTGAAGTCACTAAAATAGTTTTAAATTAAATTTAAAAAATAATTGTCATCTTTAAATAGCGAAAAAAATCTAAATCAAAAGTAGGCTATAAACTAATCAGTTAAATAAGCTACATCCACGCAAAATTTCATGTAAATCGGACCAGTGGTTCTTGGGTGATTGAGTAACTCACAGACACGCAGCTCATTTTTATACATTAGTAAAGGTTATATGATTTTTAACATATTAGTTACAATTGAGCGAACCATTTTACTTGGTCATAGATGTATATATATAGGCATATATACACACATCTATAGGTGAGGCAGACCATAGATGGTTTGCTACTCCTGAGGACTGAGCTGCAACGTCTCGTATAAATGTCTCCCCTTACCGCACATTTTAGACCAGAACACAGCAACGCTTAACGCTATAAGTATAAGTTATTGTTGTTTATGTTTTTTTTGTATTCGCAGACTGCGAAGCGCCAATTATGCGTTGGCAGCCGTATCCTCGTACATGGGGGTGCAGGGGCGTTGGGCCAGGCAGTGATTTCCATCGCCTTAGCACAACATTGTGAGGTGTTTACCACTGTTAGTAGTGCGGCGAAAAAACGTTTCCTATTAAAAATGTTTCCTAATTTGAAAGGTAAGAAACATTGGACTTTCAACATATAAGTATTTAGATTTTGTATAAAATGAATACTGTATCTCCGTCACTGGTGTTTTTAGTCTGACCGCGTATATATAAATGTATACTTACTCGCACAGATGCACGCGTTTTGTTGTTATTTGTGTGACTTTTTACAAATCGATACACCAGTCTTTGGTGTATCGATTTGTAAAAAGTCACACGACGCTCTCTGACTAAGCCGTAACTTTCCATCGACCATGTGAATAAAGTAATCTATTTCATAACTGTTCCACAGTTAAACGGTTACTATCACGTATAAAACGCCATTGGTTTTATTAATGTGCTTATTTTGTCTGCAGCTGCTAACATAGGTAACTCACGAGACGTAACGTTTAGTGATATGGTGATGAATAGAACATCTGGCAATGGAGTCCATGTTATAATAAGCTGCGTGAAAGGAGATTTAAAAACCGTATGTATTTCTACGTAATTAACTTGCCATATACATTATCTACAATAAACAAAGTAGATAAGAAAGTAATTAAGAATAGATTGGTTATAATACTCACTAGGATATAATTATCTTTACGATTATTTAAGTATTGAGGCTTTTACTTATGTCTTACGTTTGTTTGTATAACACATCTTGGAGGGTAAATAACTGTATTAACAAACAAGGTACACCTAACAATACATCGTAACAAATGTTCACAAATAAAATTAGATTAGAACTTATCTGCAATAAGTTACTTCAATTTGTGAGATTCAAAATAAAGTAGGTATGTCTTCTATAATTCAATTTTATATATAATCGTATAATGGCGAGGGCGAGGGGGGAAAGAGGTCCGGTTCGGTAACCCCTGCTCTCTTTTTTCGTCAACCAATTTCGGTTTCAATTAATTTGGCACCTACCTAACATGCCTATAATTATATGTTATCTTGTATGAAAACTTTGATCACGTCTGCAAATAATGACACTGTTGGCTAAAACTGATAATCTGTTACATCAATTAAAAGTTCCTACTTCTAAACTGTTTACGCATAATACTTACAGGTAACCCTCGGATGTGGCGGCAATTGTAGTATTACTTATGATGTGGATCAAATACTCTCTAAAGAAAATTATTACTATGGAATGTCAAATATGACCAGAGACAGAACATACGTCCGCGTGGACTTGCCTTCCTTATTCAAAGAAGAAAATAAAAGTGAAATGAAGGTTAATATTTAAAAATATTTAAGAAGGTTACTTAACAATTTAGGTGTATACACAAATAGAAGCGTGAGCTATAATAATTACGAGAGTTAAAATAAATTGTAATTATCCCCTGTAGGCAAAATTTTGACAATACCTACAATATAAAATAAACAACTGAAGACAATAATGTTCATAAGTGTCTTGTATTATACTAATGACAGAGGCTGCAGCGGCTTGTGGGCGAGGGCGTGGCGCGCGGCTGGGTGCGGCCGCTGTCGCGCGTGACGTACGCGCCGCTCGCCGCGCCGCGCGCGCTGCGCCTGCTGGCCGCCGGCGCGCAGCGCGGACGCGTGCTGCTGCGCACGCAACCCTCGCACGAGCTCTGCGCACAGCCAATGTAAGGATTTCAAAATTGTCGCTGTATTCCATTTTATAAGTATTTTATTTATACGTTATTTTTAGGTAAGGAACCCTTTATGGTTCGATTTCGAAAGTATCACCGTCATATCTATTTCATATATATCACACATTTTGTATCAAAGCGTTCCAATTTAGTCCTGTGGCCGACCTCATTTAAGAATCTTATTTTATCTGACGTTCATTTTAGACGTCCATGGTCGGTACATAGGAGCCGCTAACATTCTAGATTATAAAAATATGGATTTTCCAAGCGCAGCTGGTTTTGCGAACCTTCAACTTTGCCGCCATGTGTTGTACATTGAGGCAAATTTAAAGGCTCTTCAAACATAGCAACCAACTTAAAAAATAGTTTTTAACTTTTCCAGCAAGTTTACTAAACTATATTGTAAAAGTTTATTTGGTTGTTTCAGGCTTCAGTGCTCATCTGATCTTTACCACATTATCTTAAGCGACAATGACCTCCTTGGAGTAAAATTAGCCGAAAGATTGATCAGAAGAGGTGTTCGTAAATTAATTTTACGTAGATTCAACAAATCACTTAATCTTGCGTATATGTTAAGGTATTTATATCTTTCAATAATTACATGTAGGTACATTTATAAATAACGTAATTAATGATTTTATTTAACATTTGTAGTCAATGGCAAGATTTGGGCGTTGAAGTAATAGATGCCACAGAAGATTTAACTAGTTTTAATATCAGTTCAATTCAGAATTCCATAGAAGGAATTTATGGGGTATTAATGGACATTGATAAATCAGTTGAATGTAGATCACTTTTATCAAGCTTGGATGTAAAAACAAGACAGAATTATTCAGCATTAAGGTAAGATATATTATCTTCGTTAAGGTTAAGGAATAATATATTATCATCTCCTATTGGTACGCAGGACACCGGTATCCAGCTTTGAAACAATAATATCTTGACGACGATGAATAAAATATTATTAAATTGAATACTACTGGTGGGCTCACTGGGCATATTTTATTGAGTCTTCGTGTGATCTATAAATCCATTCCTCTAATTTGTTTAACATCAAAGTGATGGATTTCTAGTTCAGGAGATCCAGTTATCCTAACGATGGTATTTTGGCAAAGGAAGATCTTGAACTACTTTATTTCAATTACGTTACATAAAGTTACGTTATAAGTTTTATAAGTACTTACATTACATTTTAATTAAGACAGGTTAAAATTTTACACTAAACAAATAAATATCCTTTATACTTTCTATTTAAAATTTCTTGTGTTTTAGGTATTTCGCTGTTGTGTGTACAGATCATTCATTTGCTACACCATTATGTATTTCGAGAAGGTTAAATCGCTTACCAGCAACTTTAATAAAACTACCTCAAATTAGTAAGGTAAATGTCAGTAAATATTTTTTTCTACAATAATAAGTATGATAATAAAGTATTGAATATATGTTTTAATACCTTTTGTCGTAACATTTTTAGATGGACGATCCTAAGACTTCGCTGTCACGTGAGGAAATATCTGTTCGGCAAGCTACAGAGGTAGTGGAACAAGCTCTTTGTTCACCAGATATGATAACTATGACACATACCAATATGTCTCCGAAACATTCACTATTAACGCTTCTTGCAACTGTGGCAGGTCAGTTAATCTTTTACTTTGTTCCCAAAGGTGTAAAAGGTCTTAGTCACCATTAAAGAGTTAATATCTTTAATTTATTTGGCTCGTTCTCAATTAGGTTCATGATGCAAGATACATATTTCTTGTCAGTAGAATAAATGTAATACTGAATAAAAATGTCGATTATATTTGACTTGCATTGTCTGAACAAAACATATCACATTCTTGGATTTTTTTCCAGTTAAATCTTGGTTTTAAACAAATCGATTTTATATTTAAATAACTTAGAATAACAGCACATACCTACAATAATTTCTAATGCAATTCCTGTGATCCATTAGATTCTCTCCTGATTTGAAACGAAAAAGTTTGGTGAACGTTGCTGCTGTTTTTAAATGAATACTAGAAGTTTAATATTAAAAAACATCTAAAATCATGTTTTTTTTTATGTAACCTCTGATGCATTAATCAACGTTGGCACTTGATTGAAGACCTCGTTAACGCAAATTCATGCAATACTCGAAGTAGCTTGCCAATAAAACGTACGGAAATGTAGAACTGTATGCCTAGACAAATCTAAATTTCGAATCAATAATGCACTGATCATAATTGCATTAAGTAAGCAAATGACACTTGCAATTATTTCTTGTCAAAGTTTGTAATTCATAAGTTTATTCAATTAATGGGCTCATAGTTTTGTATTTATATTGAATGAACAAGAAAAATGACATAATATGATCAAGAAAAAAGCAAGAAATCAAACCTTGCCTTACATCTTAACATCAGGATAGGGGCAGTTTTCTGATTATATTGATACTTTTATTATAACATTTTATTACAACGTTTCAGATATCAATATACCTAAAAATGTACACAGTACTTCCACTTTATCTGATTTAAAAATTAATGCAGCAAATTATAAGGCCATACATGTGTTTTTACGTGACATGTATAATGTTTCGTTATCAGAAGAGTTATTACCAAACGTTACAATTCAAACGTAAGTTACACATTAATCATAAATTGAGTTTACAAATTAAAAAAAAAAACATCTTTAATCAAGTAGACATTAAATACAACTGTTTTTTGTAGGCTACTTGATATAGAACAGAGCTTAACTGAATTAGAATATGAAGATGTTAAGGGTTTAAGAACGTTATACTCTTTTGTTGACTCTGATGAACTACTTGCGACGGCTGAAATAGTAATTATGCCAACACTAATAAATGGTCCAACCATGGTGAGTTTTGGAATCTCCGAGTAATTTATTATTACGTTGAAATTAAAGCATTTTATATCTCGTATTATTGTTTTACATGTAACGCATAGTGTATTAAACCATTGTTCACTTTTGTTATTTTAGCGTAGTGATGAATTTGACGTAAACCAAACGCATCTGTACGTCGTACCGGGCGTTGAGGGTCACCACGCGCGTTTCAGAACGCTATGCGAACATCTCAAGTTGCCCGCTCTAGCGCTGCAGCCGGGGCTCGACCGTCCGTATGAAACCGTGCGGGAAATGGCGTGCAGATATGCTCAGGTAAACTTATAGGCAATTTATATCAACAAGTTTTTCCTGATGGCCGTAATTCGACCATAAACAATACAGATTCATAATTGAAAAAAATGTCAAACTTGTCAGTAGCTTGAATAAAATAAAAAAGAAATGGTTGACAACCAGAATCGAAAAATACTAAAATATTATTATTTGGTTCGCTTAACCTCATGATACAAATTTATTACTTTCATTACTATACTCGATGAATGAATTACTTCGTTGTGTTTTTAACAGGTCCTCATAAAAAAGACTGGTCTAAAATCAAACTTTTATCTATTGGGCTATGAAAGTGGAGTTTTGGTGGCGTTAGAAATGGCAGCCATTTTGGAAGATTATGGTAAATAGTTATATTCTGTGAAAATATATACTTATTTGACGTTATGTAGTAAAAATGATAATGTTCTTTGATTTATTTAATTTTACAATATCTCTATCATTTTTAATTTTTATACTATATTTGTTTTTATTTATTATTATATATTGTAAAATTCATAATAATATTTCAGGATTCAGTGGAACGGTATACTGCATAGGTTTCGCACCCAAGGAATTTAAAAATGTATTAAAAGAACAGTTGAGCGGTTTAGATGGAGACACGGAGGAATCATTACAAGATGCCGTAGTCCGACACATGTTCACATTAATTTCTGGAAATGATACTGATGAACTTAATTTAGCGTTGCAAAATTCGCAAACATGGCAAGATAAATTAGAAATAACAGTGCGGACTCTGTTAGGGCGCGTGCCTCACAGCGCGCAGTACACGCGACAGCTGATCGAGACGGCGTACGGGCGTATCACTACACTGCTACGACACGAGGTTGAGATACGAGCGCTCCGTTCACGGATAGTGTTGTTGCAGCCGCACTCGCAGCAGTCTGTCGCCTCACACGCCGCAGCACTGCAGCCGCACTCGCTGCAGCCGGTAATCGTACGCGAACTCCGCGCACCACTCGCGCACGCTGCTCACGATCTGCGCTGCGCTCCTATCATTAACGCATACCTTAGCCCGAACATTCTAGAAGAGTTTGAAAACAAGAACCTCTGTGAATCCTACCTTCTTAATGCTGACTCTTTTATGACAACTCGTTTAACATAAACGTATATATTTATACCATGTTTAGTGTTCGTTTTAATAATATTAAAAATTATACATTAAGTTGAGTGTTCTTTTTTTATATATCAGGCATATATAAATAATACATAAACTTAATTTGTTCACACCTAATATATTTTTGATGATTGTATACAAAATAAATTAACACAATAAAACACTTGTTATTTAAAATAAAATGTATTTTTTGCCCTTAATGATCCAATAACCATCTGTTCATCCCCTAATAAAACATTACACATATTTGAAAAGAAAAAAATATTTCACAATTGATTTTACTAGTAAGTACAATATATATAAATGTTCGCATTTGTATTTATTGATTCGAGAATGACCAATATCACAAAAAAAATTTAAGAACATTAATCTTCGCGCAAGGTCAATATCTCACTTTCATAGTTATCGCAAATATTTTTCTGTTGGAAAGCTTTCAAAACGTCTTCATCCAGATGATGATTAATGAGTGCGGTGCATCGTAGGTCATTAGCTGCGTGCGTTAGTGGCACGGTCAGCCGATGCACGAAGACCTGTCGGGATTGACGTTGCAGTTCTTCACAGCCTGAGCAGATTCCTCGGGATGAATTTGCGCAAGTTGCTGATTCCAATATCACTATCGACGATTGAAGCTGATTCAGCTTAACGATGTAGTCGCGCGCTAGTATCAGACGAGAGGTTGTAGCTTCGATGAGAAAGTGAGCGTACTGCGCGGAATGAGAAACGTAGCGTGAATAGTCACGCAAAATCTCTCGCCAGTTACCTGTCGGAGACTGTAAGCTCGGGGGTTCTTTTTCATCGAGCATTAGTTGCATAAGGTGTAACGCCACCGCATGCTGCAATTCTTCCGTACTATCAAATTTACATAATTGAGATCTTATCTCCACCTGCACAGATCGTGGACATCCGCCCAGGCAAAAAACTGTACCAGGGACACCTAAAAATATTATTGTTTATTATGTAAATAATTTGACTTGGTAGAAATGTTCATTATCTATTATTTTATTCCTAAATTTATTAAGAATCAATCAAATATCATACCACGTTTTTCGAAAATATACGCCATCTCCAGAGCCACAAAGACACCACTCTCATAGCCCAATATGTAGAATTTGTTTGTAAGTTTAAACTTCTTTGATACAATCTGAAAACAATTATGTTTAATACCTATTATCCGAAAGAAAATTAACATTATGCAAAAGTGTACTAGCGTGAAACACAAATATTCCAGTCCCGTTCTTATTTGAATACACTCATCGATAATAACATTTTCGATAAGATTGATGTAAGTGGTTACTACCACCCATGGACACATAGAACTGACATTCTACCTGAAGTCAATGACACATGCATTGTGACTTCTCCGAACTAACATGGTAGATTCACACAAACAAAACGCGTGAATTGTTTCACGCAAGAAGCACACGTAACAGTAGTATCACTCGCTCGAAACGTAGTTTTTCTACGACCTTTGTAAATAGTAGAACGACTGCAAGTCTCTAATGATAACAATAGTAACGCTTCACGCGTTTTCTTACATTTCTACAGTCCAGATAGAACTAACTACCTTAACATATCTATGGGCTAGTTCTTCCATCGATTCCCAAGGCCTGTCTACACTCGGCTGCAACACGACTGCTGGGAGCTTCAGTCTTTCACAGAGGCTGATGAATCTAGCATGATGACCTTCGACACCAGGAACTATGATCAAATAAGACTCACTGGCGTCATATTCGTTGCCTAACTGTAAGCAAACAATCCAAATAATCGATTATAAAGTAGTTAAACTGCTATTTCTGAAACGAATATTATTTTTTTGTTTCTTGATTGTCAATATATAGCGCACAAAATATTAAACGAAACAAAAACTCATCATTTTTCTTTTTATAAATGATAAGTTAATGTAGTAACTAAATAAATTCCAATTTTATGGAACCGAAGAGAAGTTATTCTAACATATAATAATATATTTAAAAAGTCATTTTTTTATATTATAGTATCTCTAGCTAAATAATAATCAATATCTCGAATATAAGAAGTAGTGATAATTCTCATTCGCATTTTTTTTGTTTCTGTAGTTTATGAGTGACTAGATGTATACTAACCCAGGTTTCCTTTGCAGCCAGTGTAGGCAAAAACACTGTATCAAGACATGCATTTAGTTCATCGGCATCCACGTGGGAGATAAACGAGTCAAGCCCTTTCCTATCCGTAAACGTTGGTTCAGATACCACCTCTTGTAACTCTGATAGTCTACATAAATAATTTCCAGTTAAAATGTATCACTTGAAAAAATATAAATAAGTACTTCTGTAGTAATTCGGAGTAAGTGTTTAAATATTGCATGAGTAAAGGAAACTATCTAGGAAATAATATTACAATAAGCATATTACAGGATATTTAACAGACACACTATATATGTACATTAAACAACCTACTTTTTTAAACTCAGCTCTTGTATATCTTTCACCGAATACCATACTTGATATTTGTCACGGAAATGTGTAGACAGTATTTGCGCTCTTACTGGGTCTACACCTAATTCTAATAAAGTAGTAAAAGGTTCAGCATTTTCTGGAATACTTATATCTGAAACACAGATGGAAAGCCTTATTCATGTTGTCACTCAATAATTGTGCAAATTTAATAAAGCAACACCGATGAAAAAGCAATATGCACTAAATGGGTTTCGAAATTTTCATTTGGAAAATGAAATTAATTTGTTTCTTTATAAAAATCGTTGACGCTGTTGTCATATATTATGTAATATATATGTATAGGTTGCGCTATTTATTAAATATAAAAGAATTACCACAAACAATAGACATTTCTTGCAATAAACTCATTTCTTCCACGGCTTGCAAATGTGCAAGTATCACGGGACGATCTGATGCCACGGCACGTTCAAACGCATCAGTAACCCCTTGTCTTGAAACCTTAGAAAACTTATTTACATTAGTCTTAGAAAAAGTAGAAATTGTATATAATCGTATAAACTGTTATTACGCGACATTATACATTACCATTACATGAGGGAGAGTAAAAAACGTAGCTGGTAATTTTAATACTTTTCTTGAAATGCAGTTATTTTTACCAATATCGCTAACCGCATTCAATACAGTAAAATACCTGTCAATCATAATTGTGGTTATATACACGTAAGAGAAGCAAATATCAAATGAATAAGTTTCAATTTCACATTTATCCACTTACCTTAGATGCATTTTTCTTGATGTCAAATCTAAATTATCAACAATTGATGTAAACTCGTCAGTAGATTGCGCGTTGAAAAGACTAGTTAGAATAATATGAATGCCCTCCACGGCTCCTAATTTACTACAGCTATTTAATAAATTAAGGACATTATTTTCATTACACAAATTTTCAAACGATTGATTGACTTGTATATCAAGGTTTGATGATCTGTAAAATTAACAAACAAAAAGAACATTGAAATATATAAATACGTATGAATTATATATTTATACTAGACACGTATTACCTTAATACAGAAGTTATCAAATTTAATAGACGTGTGCAATGTATATGAAGTTTGTTAACTCCTCTGTTAATAAGCATTTGCGCTATAAGAAGCCCGTAAGCAGGTTCATCGCATACAACCAAATGGCTCAGGCCAGTTGAACAGTGAATTCTGTAATATATAAATGTATAGAGTGGAAAATTTTATTACTTACTACATTTAATATGCACGATTTAACATGTGTAAAGCCATTTATTGTATTATAGATAGCCTTATACAAATAGATTTCAAATATTTATCGAGGGTAATTAATAATATATAATGATATATTTGATTAACACATAAGAATACAATCTTCTCAGAAGTGACAACACATGTGAGCATCACCCTCCTGTTCTGTATGGCGTCGGTCACAAATCTTCATGGACGGCAGTGACTACTTCAGTTTTATTGAAGATCCGCCGAGTTCAAAGGTTTAGTGACTTAAGCGAAAATATCTGTTCCAGGTATAGGGTACCTCGACATGGGAAGACGTGTATCAAGCTGCGTGCGCAGCAGCACGCGTCCGCGCTGCGCGCCGGCGGCCAGCAGGCGCAGCGCGCGCGGCGCGGCGTGCGGCGCGTACGTCACGCGCGACAGCGGCCGCACCCAGCCGCGCGCCACGCCCTCACCCACTAGCCGCTGCAGCCTCTGTCATTATTATATTTTGTTCGCTCAGTGTTCGATTCAACCCCCGACTCAACCCGACTGCGTCAGAAGGAGGGTAATGTTTTTCAAGCATATGCGTAACTCTAGTAATTTATTTATATTAAGATTATTACGTGACCTATTTATACGAAGCCCGAACGGCTTGACGGATTGTGACGTATGACATATCATTAGAATAGTCTCAATTTGGAGAGTGATATAGGCTATATAATTTTTAAAAATGACGCGTAGAAATATATTTGAGGGGGAGGGACTTTTTGATTATCACGACAATATGGATAACAAATGAAAGCTAGTAACCCTAAAATATATATAATATTATATTTCTGCTTGACTATTTTGACGGAAACTCCTAAAAATCCTTAAATTAAATGTGAACATAACTAAGCAGTCGGGTTTTGTTTGTTTTAATATTTTTAACAATGTTAGTAGTAATTATAAATTATCACGTTTTTATATAGATAACACAAATCGACAAAACAAAAAATTATATCAGGTTATCAAACAAAGAGTAAAATGAATTAAACTATTTTGTCTTTATTTATAGGTCTCTTTTATGTACGAACTTTAAGCGGTATGTGACCTGCTTTTAATTGTTTTTTTTTTATTTTCATAATTGTTATTAACCCTCATCTTATGTTCTCTGAACTGTGCTGCATTTAGCGATCTACCGAGGTAATCTACAAGAAGCTCTTTGGAAAAGATACAATATGAGTTGCAAATGTCAATACTCGATCATCCATCGTATATTTCCTCTGTTTCATCACAAGGTATAATTACAAAAAAATAGAAAAATTTTGTTTACCTTAAAAATAGCCGTATCGTTATATTTAAACAATGACATAAAATCAACAACAGTATAATGTCTAACGTCCACATAAAACATCCCATAAGAGTAATCCTCTATATCTTTTATAACACATGTATCCAGGACATTCCCCTGTCTTGGACAGCATTTAAGAGTAATCTGAAAGAAATATATTAATTTATACTCGCTTACATAAAATTATATTATATTGAGAAGGCCCCACAGGTACAAAGTGATGTCCTTTTTATCTGTCATGCACGGAATCACAATGAGAATCAAAATGAGATTAAACATACACGGCCAAGTGAGGTTTGGTAGATTTTACGCACCTTTGAGTGCTATATTTATTTTATTACAGTAGTATCAGGCTTGTAGGATTTCTCACGACAATTCCTTCGCCGTAACAGCAAGGATAATTCATTTCTTTTTTTAACATAATAAAAATCTATAAATATGGTTAATCTTACATCTTTTAATTCTCCTTTTAGATTGCAAAGTATAATGTCACAACCTCTTCCATTTGTAGCTTGCTTAATCGTACTCTCAAATGTAGAGTCACGTGAATTACCGATGTGTTCATCTTAAAAAAGATAATTATTTTATAATTTATTTAATAACCTTCAAATATCTCCAAATCTTTCATAAATGATAGTTGATACAACCGAGTAATTTAGGAAGCTATAATATGTTTTCTCGACCGGTTACCTAATTTACACGAAACTTTTACTTTTACTTAGTCTTAAAAACTATCGTAACACATGAAAAGCAATTGCAATTACAATACATAACATCTGATTGTTATAATTCGATTTCCTACACGCTGTTATTTATTTGCTTGATTGATATGACTGTCGTAAGCCTTTGGTCATTAAAGTCTCACTGTACTTAAAAAGAAACGCAAATAATATACACTAATATTGAGTTCCTTATGTAAATAACACAATATTTGTAACTTACAGTTTAGTTGCGGGAAAAGTTTGCATAAAAACTTCTTTTTAGCATAACTGCCGACAGTTGCGAACACCTGTACACCTTGACTTAAGCCAATGGCTATAGCAGCTTGGCCCAGAGCTCCTGTGGCCCCGTGAACGAGTAGGCTCATGCCACTTTGCAACCGAGTTTTAATGCACTACAATATAAGATGCATGTCAATAACTAAGTAATTATAACACAGATTAATATATTTTTTTTATAAAATTGAAGTAGCGAACAAGCATGCAGTCCACATGATAGTAAATTCCACTGCTGTCCATGGACATCTGTAATCAATCCCAGATAAGGGATTATTTATCTGAGGTTAGTCGCATGTGCGTTGAGGACCAAGTTGGAAAGTCTCGGATAAGTATCTCCCCCTTACGTACACCCTTCAGGCCAGAATACAACAGGCAGAAATAGATGTAGCGGTGTGGTGCTTCTGGAGTCAAACCGTTCTGAGACCGGAGAAACAGTTGTACTACGTTGATCAGCCATCTATGTGCAAATCCTCTCGGAGAGACCATAAACTGAGAGCTTCGCGAAAAGGACCCAGTGCCAGACCCGGCCGAACGTCTTTGCGATATCGAGGCTCACTGCTAACTTAGGAGCCTCGTATTTATTACACCATTACTTTTGAGGGAGGTTATCGCTATTGGCCTGTATTTGGCTGGGTTACTTTGTCTACCTTTCTTGAGTATTGGGTGAAGAAAAGCTATCTTCCACGAAGACAAAACAACTCGCGCACGTCCTCAACACCAATGCTGGGATTTCGATAGATCCACTCGACTTCTTGATCCCATTGTTATCAAAAGTCGAGTTTTGAGACAAAGAGGGCGCCAGGAAGATTCTTCATAGCCTTTTGCCTTTGCCGTATGAGTCAGAGAATCAATCAGGTTCCGAAGTAGCGGTAATGAGGATCGAAAGATATTAACCCCAACGGTTTTGGCCAGCAACCAGAAGACACGACTCCCAGAAGTGTAATCACTTAGCCACTCGCCGATTCTGCCCATGTGCCTAGACTTCGCCTTCAACATATGCTTCTTTGCTGAATGATATATTAATATGCATCTTGCTTAAGGCTTGACACTTAGCGCTAGATACATCAAACCAGGGCTGTCTCTGCCCGCCGACAGAGTTTGAAGTGATACATTCCTGCCACATCATCTCGGCCTCAGAGTAACCGTACATCCTAGGATCATCCGAAGAAACATGTCACTATAGGATCACTACAATGCTCTTGTAGCTCTGTAGTGATCTTGTGACCAAGCACTGACCCTTACCAAGCAATGATCACAAGATCTAAGAGGAGCCTTGACCTTCACTTGGTAGTCTGTAGGATGTGTAATCGGTGGGCAGAAGGTCCAGGAAGGAAGCAGTAAATAAGAATATTAGTATTATCTTACTATTTTATCTAATGTTATATAGTTTAGAGCCTGCACATCTGATTGCTATTACAGCATACGAGTATACTCACAAGACAGTAGAAAGCCATGCAGTAGGAGAATGGCACAGTGGCCGCATCCTCCATGCTCCAATGTGAAGGCAGAGGCCAGAGAAGATCAGAACGAGCTCGCACTTGCGAACTCACTGCACCACCTTCTATTAAACCCATCACTCGTAACCCACTAAAATCAATAAGAAAAACCTTCTCAATTGATTATTCAAAGGTACAACCTTTGAACTCTTGGTAGTTTAACTCCGGAGGTATCATCGTCGCACCTATTTTTGTCTTACAACAGCAGTGTCTTGTCATGTCTATGATTCGTGGGTAAGCAGAGACAATATTTAAGTAGAAAACGAGCATACAGTCTGTCTGACGCCTGATCATCTGGCAACTTTAACCAACTCTACATAGAACAAAGATGCTACTTGTAGTCACTTACAGATATGTTGCCACTTCTGAGGAGTAAGATGTTCGCCTTATTGTGTATTATGTAAGTCAAAGGCATGCACACATTTCTACTGTAACGCTAGAACTACTTTACGCTAGAAATAGGTATAGGAATGGTATCTCTCCGGTCGAACCATACCGATTCTACGACCTTTCCGAGTGAGGACCATAGTTATAAGAGGCACTCCAACTTAATTCTCAGGAGTAGAGATGCGCTTATAGCATATTTCAGGTAAGACTATATTCTTATCTAGGGTTAATAACAGATGTACATGGATAATGGTAAGCGGCTACTGCGCTTACGATCAGATGAACTGCATGCTCGTTCACAACTTAAATAACTAGATTGGAGGACAATTCTTATATACATACCGTTATTAAATTACATTCCTTACAGTCATACCTTTTTGTCACTCCGCTGAAGTCCATCCCGAAAGTATATTCCGACGCATTTACACTATTTATGGGGAAATTTCCATTACTCCTCTTTACATCTAGACTATTGAGTCCAGCAAAATGAACCTAAGTAATAATAATAATAAGGAAAGTTTTATTGTAATTTGTTAAATATACTTATAAACTATAATCTTTATTTTCAGTATATTAAAGGGACCTTCTTATAAAGACAGGGCTTCTTTATATGAAACTTTATAGTTTAATGGTATAAATTAAACGTGAACAGAGCAGTAAGGATGCAAACACAGATAATTACTAACCTATGTATTAGGCCATATCACTACATAGTATAAAACAAAGTCGCTTTCTCTGTCCCTATATCCCTTTGTATGCTTAAATATTTAAAACTACGCAAATGATTTTGATGCGTTTTTTTTAATAGATAGACTGATTGGAGAGGAAGGTTTATATGTATAATAACATTAATTAAATAGTAGAGAAATACTGTTATTTTTAAGGTTTCTATTGCGATGTCGTAAATAATTACATTTTTTTCCGCTTACTTTGCAAACGCAGGCTGAACCCTACGAGATTTATCAAAATAATGTTCTAAGTATTGTACACATTGAAAAGGTCTACAGAAAACTCCGCGATGGTATATGTCTATC
>MOOZ01000337.1:3001165-3014528 GCA_002930495.1 Cecropterus lyciades
GTGGTGTAACGTGCTGTAAGATCTACGCAACGTGTCGGCATTGGATGGATGGTAGAGGGTAACTGTAGACCACTTCCAGGTAAGACTAGCTAGCTCAAGCTAAGGGTGAGTCGAAGGTGCCTTTTACCTAAAACAAGATACTGCGCCCATCAGCAGTAGGTGAGTGCGGGACCATATAGCACGTCATATTCAAAATTCTTTAATAAAGACACGACCACCCTGTCCGTCAAAGGAGGGTTTCGGCCTAAAACCAGAATACTACACCAGTTTTATATGATTTTGCTTATCAAGTGGACTGCATGCTCGTTTGCTACTACAATCCAATAAAAAAAAACGATTCCAATGGAAGTGGAGTAATCGATAATTATAATAAACACTTACAGTCTTCCCTTCTGGTACAGCTTCTAGTGTGCCATATATTACAATGGAAGATTCTGTAGACAGTACCAAGGCATCATATGTCTGACAGAGAACACCATGTAGAACACATTGTAAATAACCAGTGCCATCACGAATTGTAATGAACGTCAGTGCTTTCCCTTGCCTTCTGAGCCGATGCACCCAACCTCGGATACATATTCTCTCACCACGATGTTCAGTTGCTAAAACAAAATTTACAATATAAGGTCATGACAGTCTATAAGTCATTTTGTAATATAAATCAGTGTGTTCTTCCAGGAGGTAGAACCAGTGTAGTTCGACCAGGAAGGTACCACCCCCACACCTTTTCCTAGCATGAAGCGGTTCTTGCGTTTCATTGGAAGGGTGTGGTTGCTGGCTCATTTATACAAGAGGCGACCATGTCAACCCTCAGAAGTGGCAACGCATGTGATAGACTTCAGATAGAACTCCTGTTCTATATGAAGTTGCTCACACATGTCCATGGGCGGTAATCACTTACCATCAGTTGCACTGCATACTCATTTGCTACTTTTATATTATAAAAAGAAAAAATCCACTAGAGAAGAGATTATGCCATAAGTTTTCTATATAACATAATCAAAGTTTCTAAACAAGGATGTTTTCTGGAATTAGTCCTTACTTATCATTACTCTGCCTGCTTCAAAAATATTATTTTCCATTCCTTTACCATTTGATCTATTTGTTTATTTTTATTTAGTACTTTTAGTCAATCATATTAATTGAATGAAATTATTGATAAAAATGTTCAATCATGTGCTTATAGTTTAGAAGAGCACTTTATCTCTTCTCATGGATGTTGTAGGAAGCAGCTAAGGGAAAAAAATAGGAGATATCTGCTGCAGTCACCAACACGTGAGCCAGGCGCAGTGACTATTGGCAATAATCACATTTAGGGTAGGGTTTGTCCAGCAAGAAACTTCAAAAAGCTGATGAGAGGATGGCTTAAAAAACATACTCAACAAATTTTATTCAATTTACAGCATTCTAATATAATAACTTGCACTATGATGTGATAATGTAAGTTTAGTTCTTAAACACAATCGACATTGGAATTCCCAATCAATAGTGTAATAGATATACCAGATGTAATTACCTATCATAGATACCTACTTTATTGCAAACATTACAAGTATTGCATCATACATTGCAGATGACAATGTGCCTAACACCTATATAAATAACAAATATTGAATATTAAATAAAACCCTCTCCAGACTAATTTTATATTTCAAACGCTTACTACAATTTCATACATTTCTAAATTTAATAAAGACATAACGAGAGATATTTGTACATGAATATAAAGTTATACCAATATTTGTGCAAGGTCAAAAATTGCAAATTTAAATTTTTTTTATTGATCTTTACAGAACTCCACCAGTAATTTGTCTAAATAAATTATTTAGAAAAGTATTATCATGGATAGCAAGCTACACATAAGAAAGTAGGTATTTACAATAATTCAAAGTAATTACAATGATTTTATATTTAGGCTAAAGGTACAGCTCATCAACATCACAGGTCCATTATTGAGTACAATGAAAAACTTACCCTGAAATATTTTTATAACTTTTGCTTTTGGCAAACTGGGGTCCTCTTGGATAACAATTTTCTTGGCTTCCTCCAAGTTCTGCTGCCGTTTTTCATTAAACTCTTCCTCAGCTTTAGCCTTATCGGCTGCTTTGTGATGCTCTCTCACCCAAATTTTCTGTATTTTCTTTAATTGTGACTTTGCAGCTACATCATACAATTTTCCTTCTTCTTTTGAGTCCACATAAATAGTAGGAAACGGCTCTTTCCCGTGGTGTCGCATCGCTTGAAGAATAGTTTTGAACGGCTTGTCCTCCGTTCCATCACCGGTGTCGTCAGATCCATTTTTTTCCGATGTATACATCTCCCCTAAAAAAAATTCTGCGTTATTGCACACGTAAGCTACACGAGGTGAACATTAGTAATACGGCATATAGGTTAATGCAACCACGTACCTAGGGATAATTTCTCAAGCTCCGGCATGGTGATTTATATATTAGATAAGTATATATTAACAAGTTAATTTACAACACAGTTACAAAACAAACGTTTCATAAAAACATCACAAAAAATGAGAAAAACACAATGCAGATGTTTCGATTACTTCGTGCACTATACCAGAGAATAGAGAATAAAATATTTTATTTTATACTGAATGAACTGAACTGAATGTCAAGTGACATTTGAATTATGAATGAGTACAAATAACAAAACACGAGTGAGTCATAGAGTAAATATATTTTTCAAGATGTCCACACTAACTTGATTGCTCAAATTGTTCATGAAATTGTATGGGTCATAGACAATTATAAGTTATTCACATGGGTTTCACATTATAAGTTTTTTGGTCTGAATGCCCGATTAATTTATTGGCTCTCTAAACCATTTCAAAACCTTCCGTCCTATTTCTTTTAGATCCCTCTACACCTCCACCAGGTCTCCAGGGAACACGAGATGACATTTTTACTTCGTGACACACTGAATCAAACGGTCAATAAATAAGTTGATACATTGAATATTGGCAGTACACGGGCAATAAACCTATTTACCAACGTTTTCCAGTGTTGACTCATAGATTATTGACCGACAATGACAGTGACAACTAATTTGACCTTTGAAGTAGTGATGCACTCAAATAGAATTTTACGACTAGAGTCCTTCGAGTAATTTTACTACCTCATTCGAGTTATATTCGAGTTTTCGAGTCACTCGAGTAAAATCCCAAGAAATCTCATTCGAATTGCAAACTTGCAATTTCAGTGAGATTTCTTTCAGCATACTTAAACAAATTAAAATAGTATCATTGTCGTGTCACTGACACATAATAATAATGACACAATTATTACTGTTGATTTGTTTTGAAGAATATATCAAAACAAATCAACAGTAATAATTGTGCTAAACATGTCATTTTAATTCTGTGTACAAAATTCATTTAAAACAATAAAACTTCTAAAGTGGACAAAAATATTTTTCTAAATACACAGCTAGTATTTCAAAAAATAATTTTGTCCACTTTTTTACAATTAATATATTTTTATCTATCTTTCGTAGCAAATTAATGCTGGTTAAAAAAAAACAAGATCGCAGAAGAGCATAGATAAATACAATAGAGTAGTGAAGTGACATCTAGTGCCAACAGACAGAATCAACTCGTTGTGCCGAATTGACTCAGTAATTGGGGTGCATAGAGACTTGAGTTATATTTTTTTTCAATCGATTACGAGTTTGACCAATTCACTCGAGTGACTCGAGTAAAAACATGACTCGAGTGCATCACTACTTTGAAGAGTTTGAAGTTAACTTCCATTTCCATTACAACTAAGTTATAACTATTTTAAGTTTACTTTTTGAAATTATAGTTAAATTACTTAATCGTAAAGGTGTTTGATTAAAGTGTTGGATATTTTGATACAAAATTCGGGTCGAATTAAATATGATTAAAAACGTACCTATATTAAAATTAAATAATGGTGTAACTTTGCCCATTATTGGACTTGGAACTTATGCGGTAATATAAATTATGGTTAAATTAAACAAAATATGAATTGTAAAACATAAGTATTCTTCTTCGATCAACGAGGAGTTTACATAATCTAGACAGGCTACTCGTCCGAAATAATACATACAAATGGTATATGCAGCGTACTTATGATTTAAAGTTTGAAAACACCGGTCTTCACGTGAAGGTCACCTTGTCTTTTCCCGTAACTATCATTGAACGTAGATCTCTCGGAATGAGAAACTGACCAAGTGCAGCAAGGGTGTTATAATCAATTTCTAATATGCACATAATCTAGGAAAAACCATACATGCCTGGGTATTGAACCTTGGACCCCCAGTCTCAAACGTCAATTTCATACACTACACTATCATTGTCTGTATGGCCGGGGATCGAACCTGGGACCCAGTGCTTGTCAGACCAGTACGGCGACCGCTATGCCACTAAGGTCGTCGTAGGTGATGCAAACCCGAGTCGTTTATATCTGGAGCACCACCGCCATTCTTATTTCTGCTTTATAACTATGTGCTATGTTATGGGTGGAATGTTTGGGGGGGTAAACTTATACAATGTGGGACTGGTAGAACTCTGATCACATCTGGGGTTAATGAATGGTATGCATTGTTGACGGTAACCATTTACCATGTAGTGGAGGGTGATGGTGGTGGTTGAAGGTAGAAGAACCCTTTGTAGTTTGAGTCCAAAGACAACACTGCTAAACCTATTTATGCTAGCAGAAATAGTTACTTACAATATATATATTCATAGTAATAATTATTATGTCAGAACTGGAAATTAATTTGAACGGTAAATGAAGCATGGCACGAGTTCTGACAGATGACAGCACCGTCTTAATAACGTCGATCAACACTGCTAACTCCGTGCTACAACAGAGTCTATGAAGCGCATGAATGGTGCTCAATTTCCACTCTACCGTTGTGAAGAGTGGTACCTCCACTCTAGTAACTGTTATTAGTTTCGTTTGCTCTCTGTGATTTATGTTGTGCTAATTGTTAACGTAATTAAAGTGGTTATGGAGTATTTTCTGTATCTCTTTGCTCGACTACCCACATATACGCCCATGTGATGAAGAGGGACCTAATAATTCTGGCGATCCGACAATTATATAATAAATAGTTATTAGTCATAGGGGGTTGAAATGTTGAGGGTAAAATGGGGGGTAAATAAATAAATAGTTCAGCAGATTGTAGTAGGAAAGAGTAGGTATGGATTTCTCATGTTGCATAATAACATACCCTATATTTTCTTACTTCTATCCTTTCTGTACATAGTAAGTATTAGATACAGAATATTATATGCAAGTTATATTAATTCTTCATACACATTAGAGTAGTGTGGTGGAATATGCCTCAAATCTTCCCAGTTGTAAACCGAGAGTTGTGTATAGCATGGGCATTATTATAGTTAATTTAATATTGTATTGTATACGACAACCAATTAAATCCTTTTTCTACTTACCCAGAGGAAGGCACTGCCAGGGCAGTACAGGCAAGCAGTGGAATGGGCCATAGATGCTGGCTACCGTCACATAGACACTGCTACTTCATACAACAATGAAGAGGAAGTCGGTGAGGGAATAGCAAATAAAATACAACAACAAATAGTCACCAGAGATCAGCTGTTTATTACTACAAAGGTATTATCTATTATATAGTACATACGCTATTATATAGTACATAAAATATAATAAATATTAGTATATTCTGATATATCATTGTTAAAAATGGTTTAATAAGATGTACCATTTTGAACCAAGATAAATTCAAGTCCAATATTTAATTGCTCCTCAGGGGCAGCAATGCATCTAAGGAATCCTCAAGTAAATCTTACCTTATCTAGGGTTGATTACAGACGTCCAGGGGCATCTGTAATCAACTGACAGTGGCCTTTTTTTATAGTATGTAAGTAACAAACGAGCCTGCAGACCACCTAATAAGATCAAAGTCTCACCTAACATTAGCTACAGATACATTGCTAGCCCGGAGGACTATGATAGAATACCTCAGAAAAGTATGTCACCCATACCACACCCTTCAGACCAGAACACAACAGTGCATAACACTGCTGTTATTAGGCAGAAGATGGTTAAGTACCTCTAAATATTATGTATATTATTTTGGCTCCTGTAACTGCTTGAACATTGTTGTCTTGCTAGATATGATCCAAAAATAACTAAGATGGTACATATTATCTGAAATGTAAGTATAATTATAATATTGATTATTTATATATGTATAATATTTTATTTCCAGTTGTGGAATGATAAACATGCCAAGAATGATGTTGTACCAGCACTAAAGCAATCATTAAGTAAATTAAAATTGGATTATGTAGACCTCTATTTAATACATTGGCCTGTGTCTGCTAACGTAAGTATACTTTATAAGTCAACATATCTCTAATCTGTCAAAAATATGATGATGATGATTAACAAAACTAAGTGAGGAAGGATGATGATATCCATCATCATCCTTTGATCCAAAGAAAAAGTTGGTGAAAAACTAACTTTATTTGTTATTTTTAATATGCTAGCAAAAAAAAAAAATAGTTAAAAAACTTAAAAAACACTCTTTCGAAACAAGCTGAACTAAAAAGTTATAGTTTAAAAATCTTGAAAAACACGCTTTCGAAACAAGCTGAACTAAAAAATCGAAAATAATTTCTATAAGTTAAATAAATATAGCGATAAGAAAAGTCCTTTTATCGATATTTATGATAAATTCTGAAATAGCCTTTCATGTCGAGTTTCGACTTATTTATGGGCATCGTTTTAAGAAGTCTTCTAAGCTGGATTGATTCCACTTCGCCCATATAGAAACTCTCAATTCACCAGATCATTCACGTTATGAGGCATTTTTCTAAGCGCAGGTGAAACCGCGGGGTAGTGCTAGTCGATAATAATTTTATAGTAGGGAAATTTGATTTTTTGCACATCATATGTGAAAACAGTTTCTCTGGTCACAAACCTAAATACTAAGTCACATTCAGCTTGCATCAAAATTCGCGGACTTTTATACAAACTTTCATCCTCCTTTTAACCCTTATAGGGGTGGATACATAAAGATATAAATATAGAATATTGTATTGTCGTCGGTCCTTGATAAGGATGTAAAGTTTCAACTTAATCCGATGTTTCAAAGTGGGTAAAAATCGCGTTCAAAGATTCCGTTACAAACACATAGATACGACCAAAGCTAATAAAAGCGTGTTAGTAATGAACAGCTTAATTAGGCTGCATAGCCCAATTATTCATGATTCCTATCTATAAATATATAAATGATTTAATCCAGGTCATAAACAACCTGTGTCCCAAGCTTAATATAAATCAGTAGTTATTTCTTAAAAAATAACAAACACCGTCACTTTCGCTTTTATAATATTAGTAAGATATCCACTTAGCAGATATCCAAAAGTCAAATGAATTTATATATGTGCTTATTTTTTGTATGTAATAACCTCAGTATAAATTTTATTCTAAAAAAAATATTCTTATTTACAGGAAAAAGGTGACATGAAAATAGATTACATAGAAACATGGAAGGGAATGGAGGAGGCATTGGAGTTAGGACTCACCAAGTCTATTGGGGTGTCCAACTTTAATGAGCAACAGTTGTCTAGGCTGATTCAGAGCGCTCACATTAAGCCAGTTGTAAACCAAATTGAGGTCAGTGATTCATATCTATACTAATATTATAAAGCTGAAGAGTTTGTTTGTTTGTTTGAACGCGCTAATCTCAGGAACTACTGGTCCGATTTAAAAAATTCTTTCGGGGTTAGATAGCCCATTTATCGAGGAAGGCTATAGGCTATATATCATCGTCGAAACCTACGCGGGTGAATCCGCGGGGCGCTGCTAGTAGTAAATATATGCCAGATGGTAAAAAGAGTATGGCACACGGAAACACTTACAACTGCCACACTTATTTTGAAGCTGTTCTCACCTTATGATGGAAAGGTTTGGTTGATGGCTACTTTTAACTATTAAAACTACTACTTTTACCGTATGAGGCGACCTTATTGGTACTTGAGAGTAGCAGCACAATTATTTGTGATTAACTTTACACAGAACTCGTTCTACATGAACTGGTTACAGATATCATTGGGTGGCAGTGACCATTTAACATTGTGTAGACTGCGTGCTAGTTTCCTATTTGATGTATTCGTAAAAATAATCCCCTAAAGGGGCATAATAACACATGAAAATTTTTGAAAAAAGAAAATATTACTTATATGACAATTATGTTGTTACAGATAAATCCAACTTTCACATCACACAAATTAGTGGACTATTGTAAACAATTGTCAGTAGCTCCGGTATCATATACATCACTAGGTCTCATTTCCGAGGCAAGAGCAGAGTTTATAGGCAAGGATGTGATAAAAACAGACCCTAAGTTGGGAAGTATAGCGGAGAAGTATGGAAAAAGCCGTGCACAAATTGCATTAAGATATTTGGTAAGTTTATACTATAGTGAAATCTGCTATTGTTCGTTCAGATTATCACAGTCTGTAACTAGACAGGCATAATACAGGCATGGATTTTTTGTAAGAATGTTAAGTTTTATTCATATAGATTAACTAGTTTGGCAGAATTTGGGTTTCACTCCTCTTAAAAAAATCTCATGAATTACTTCTATTCTATCTATCTATTCCAGATTCAGCGCAATATTGCAGTCATTCCGAAATCGTTCACAAAGTCGCGTATCGAGGAGAACATCAACATTTTCGATTTTGAGCTAAATGAGGAAGAGATGAAAATCGTAGACAGTTACAATATCGATCATAGATGTGTTCCTGGGCTTCCTTTTGCGAAGTTTAACAACTATCCGTTTTAATTATGTCCTACCCGTAACACGATTTTTAAGCGTGATAAGGTCCTCGAAATGTTTGTAATATAATATGAAAGAGAACTACTGTCAGATGGATATATATTTTTTTGTATATATATTTTGTACATGGCGTAGGGTGTATAGTTAGGTATCCTACTGACTCCCGTATGGTCTAGTGGCGGTTAAATAAAACTAGTGGTTTTCAGAAGGCTGAGGCTTGTATGGAATGGATTGATTTATTGAGGAAGGCACCTTATATTTATATTCCCGGCTACAATTTCGTTCGACCAATAATAACTAAATTAATTTAACAAACCAATAAAATAACAGGAATTTCTACCAATAAAAGTTATTTACACAAATAGCAAAGTAAATTAGTACCTAAATAAAATGTAAATATGAATTACGGTAGTTACATAAATGTTAAAATGAAATAGAAATGTAGGCCGTCTCGCTGGTGACTTCACTGGTCGCGCGGTCGTCTCCTGCTGGCTCGCTCGAGGCTATAAATATAGCGCGGTCGCGAACGCGCGCATTCTCGGATCGGCGGCCGCGACGTGTGGACATCTCTGCACGGCGGCGAGTTCCGGCGATGATGCTGCGTGTTGAAGATGATCCATGCTGAAGATAACTCGACGACGATGCAGTTGTTTCTTGTTTCGAAAACAGCGTCAAATTATTCGGAAAAACTTCTAATGGTTTCGGAATCTTCGGATGGTTTCGGAAGAACTCGAAATATCATTGTAACCATAGCCGCGGTTGTTGCATAATAAATGTTTAGGTCGGTACTTGATACACAGTCATTGTCACCATAGCCGAGGGTAGTAACAAAAGAAATATTTGGTGCGGTACTTGCTACATTATCAATGTTACGGTAGCCGGGGGTAGTAATATAATAAATGTTATGTGCGGTTTCATAAAGTACTTGCAGCTTATATTGTCATGTGCGACACGCATGCGAAAAATGGAAAGGTTTCACTCGTTTGAGTGACTCACGCATGCGAACACAAACCAGAGTGACAAGAAAAAGCCCTTATAGCATTTTTATTACCCTTTATAGAGTAAATGGTCTGGAAAAGTAATTTCTAATTAAATTCAGAGGAAATTGTTATATATTTTTCTTTATGATTGTGATAAACTTTCTAGGTTATCTTATTACTTTTAAAATGTTTATCTCAAAGCGGTTGTAAAGACATTTAGATATATTGGATTATGTTTATAAGGTGGAAGTTGTTACAAAATATTTTAATATTTTTTATATAAATCGTGTTTTATTTTAATTCAATTACGACCTACTACTACTCCAATGGCTCAGCGCCCCAGTCTCGGCCTCTGATACAAGAGTTCGCCGTCTGACGCGATCCCTGTATACTTCTTGCTAGTTACTAACTCGAACTTCCCGAAGATCTTACGTCCTGAAGGGCTGCAATTCCATACCTAATCAATTCATTATTACTGCGATATAAAGCGCCAGGTCGGTGGAAAGATCTTACATTTAATCCCAGGAAGCTTATCGGATATCCATTACGCTGTGTCGTTAGTTTTGGGAACAGATTTGTTTTTACGGTCTGATCAAATGAATTTCTCAAGCGCAAAATGATATCGCCCACCACGCTAACGGCTCTGACGTCTCAAATACATCACGATAGGACTATCAACGGAGTTAAATCTCGGTGAAAAGTACTCTTTGCTGATGTACGAGTGAAAGATGTGTAGCTGAGTGACATGAGACTCGACTATTCATACTCATATTTTGATAGCATAATCTGGAGAAATGGTGTTTTTAGACACGTCCGCTGTCTAATCTTTTATTTGCAACTCTGTTAGGGCAATAAATTGTCATATTAATAGAGACGTGATCCATTAAGGTAGTAAAAGAATTAATTTAAAATCTATACTAATATTATAAAGCTGAAGAGTTCGTTTGTTTGTTTGAACGCGCTAATCTCAGGAACTACTGGTCCGATTTGCTAAAAATTCTTTCAGTGCTAGATAGCCCATTTATCGAGGAAGGCTATAGGCTATATATCATCACGCAAAGACCAGCAGGAGCGGAGCACGAATGAAGAATGTTTCAAAATCGTTTTTTTTTTCTAATGAGAGCTTTCGCTGCATGCGCTGCGTAAACGGTTAAAGTTTCGTAAAATTATGTATGACAGAATTGATCCCCTTTAAAAGTTCTAAAAAAAAACTCAGCGACAGCATATGTCTATCTTTTCAGGTAAACTCACTGTACCCTTTTATATGCTAACCAAATTTGTTCCAAAATAATGCTTCATTTGCGAAGTTGTTTTTATAAATATAATATTTATTGTTATCCAAATAAATACATAAATTAGTTTTCTTTGTAGTAACTAATACGCGGGTGAAACCGTGGGGCGCAGCTCGTAAAAATATTCTATAGATGAAAAAGATTATAAATGCATGTTTTATTTTTAATGTACTATGGTACATTCCCATTTATGTCCCATTCTTAAAAATATATAACTCTCCCGTAAAAATATTTAAAGGTAATTGAAAAATATGGGGACCAGTTTTATCTTGAAAGTAAAATATAAAAAAATGTCGTCCTTCATTAAAATTCTAAGATACATTCAAATTATTTGTCTATGAATGTTACATTATAGATATAGATTTCTTAGGCTATGAATATGGTAAAAAAATTAATGAATAAAAGTCAAAGTTATTGTTTGACAATATTTTATTCAACTGAAAACAAATAAAAATAAATAATGCAACCATGTCAACGTTAAACGCGAATCAAAACAATAGAAATAAATATACACTTAGCGTCGTAAAAGCAAGTTTCTGGTCATAAAACGGAATGTCCAATTAAGATCTCTCAATATAAAACAAAATCAAAAATTTTAATTCGGAACATTCAAAGCTCCAATTTATGAAGATTAGTTGGGGTGATATCGGAGCTGAGTAATCCCGTACTATTGAAGTAACTATATCTATAAAAATTAATCAACTATAACTACTGAGCTATTTGACTAAAATAGCCACATTATTTAAAACTACTGTGCCCTGAAATTTTACTTTGTTGAACAAAACATTTTGGTTTCATGTGTTTGCAAATAAAGACGTAACTAAATTTTATAATTTACATTCCTTCAAACATTTTTTCAATAAATTGGATGCACAGTGGAATTTTCATTTTCAACAACATGAAATGTATGTGTACCTACAAATGTTGTCTAATAAAAAAGATGGAAATAGGCTAATATTTTAATCATATGGTTATACTATAGCTCCGATAATACATACCTCAAAAAAAAACTCAAAATTATGTTATTCCAGTTATTTCATATAACATAAAATAAAATGAGTAGTGCAAAATTGAGGTAATTTTCAATTCTATATCGACGAGAGATCTTAAACAGGATCAACAAAAGTAGAGTACAAAATGGAAATGCAGATAAAGGCAATAATATTAAAATTAAAGGATATTGTACACAGATTGTCACACTTGAAATCCGTTTGTAAACTGGTTAACAGTAAAATTTGTACATTTACAAAGATAATATGGAGTAATTAGTTTTCTCAACACGTGTCCGAATGAAGATTTAATTTACATTTTATTTTAAACAGGCTCTTACAAGGCAAGATGCTAGATGTTAGAAGCACAATCTTGCTTTAGCTTATTTACACATAAACTATCTACACCCAATAACAAATATATTCTATAAGAAAAATGTTACCAAATGTTGCCCCTAAATCGGTAACTTGAATGGCAGTTTTTTTTAATTATTTTGGTAGCAAACGAACATGTAACCATGGTGGTAAATGATTACATCTTTAATCAAGAATCTAGATATTATATAAATTTAACTTGAGGGATACATTGCTACTCAGAGAACTGAGTTGAAACTCCTGTTAAATTCCTGCTGTAGTAGACCGCTGGTTTCAAGGGAGTTATAGTATCCCCTCTTTAAAACACGAGCGGTTCACACTTGTTTATAAAATGTTGGTTCTAAAACCATCGATGTAACATTATCTTTCGTAATACGATTAAGCATGCATTTTGAGCTCTTATTGGATTGTTTACACATGTGGTATATGTGGATCACATCACATTGGGCTGTAAACGTCAGCGTTGAGCGTTAAAAAAAATGTGTCTGATTTTATATGTCCACGAGATTTTGACGCAAGTTGCGAGAAGTTTGCTAAAATTTGCTCAACGCTTGCTTTGCCAAACGAATGTTTCATGGCCGAGCGGTAAGCAATCCATTTATTTATACACTTATGATCGAATCGTACATTGTACGACACACGGTAGATTTGTTAATCACGTATATTCAATTACGCAATCGACATTATTTGCAAAAAAGATGGCACGAGCCACGTGTACAATCAATTCTCAAGACTACTCAGCAATTAAACTTCAGGGCTCGAGATCCGTGCTGGAATAAGGGTGCCTCCTACTAGAGATTTACGAGATATCTGACATGCCTCCATAGCTTATGGAGGCATGTCATATCTATAATAGGGTAGCTTGATTTTCATTGCTTAGTTTTTTTTAAACCATTGAAAACACAAACATGTTAAGGCGTGT
>MOOZ01000337.1:3014539-3025272 GCA_002930495.1 Cecropterus lyciades
CGCCGGCTTTGAAGGAGAGCTCTCTTCACACCTTTTTTGAAGAGCCCCATGTCATAGCGCTCCGGGAATACCTCAGGAGGAAGTTCATTCCACATCTTAAATTAAGGATAGCAAGCAGTTACAGCTACACCGGTTTACATGTATATTTTCACGCACATTTTAGTCGCTTAGTTTAGCTTCGTACTTGCTGCCTCGTAACAATCTAGTGGAAAGTCACCCTTATATTGTGTATTATAACGTTAATTAAAACCAGTGCACCATCTACACCTATATACAATGTTTTATACAAAAAATAATTCTAGCTCACATGAGAACACAGCCTATGTCTATATTTTTGTTTGGAATACAATACATACAATGTTTTCATGGATCAATTAAAAATTAATTTTAATTTTCAATACTAGTTGATATTTATTCTCAAAAATAAAAATAAAAAATGAGTATTATTTCAATGTAAACATTGTATGCATTAAGTTGAGTGTGTACTCTAAATTACTAGTGATGTTTTACATATAACAATATTAAAAAAACAATAGAACTAATGAATACCAATCCAATTAATTAAAAAAAAGCATTTCAAATAAAAAAAAAATCAAACTTTTGTAAATATAAATTGGAATAAAAAAATCAACAATAACATAATCAATTAGAACCGTCAATCATATCTTATCAGAAATAAATAAATACAATTAAAATGGTATAACATAAAAAAAATCGGATGTCAATATATAAAATGTCTCATAAATAACAAAAACAATACTGCTTACACAAGTAAGCCTACAAAAATATAATTATATTCGATGTTTCGTCTTTACCGCCATTTTAAACAGTTTCAAGCTTATTTGTACATCAACAAGCAATATCAATATTAAGCTGACTCAACACCTAGGTAAATTGCCACTTTACTTGGAACTTAAAAGATTATGAGATTTTTTACTATTTCCATACTACATTGGGTGTAAATATTGAGTGCTAACGCTCACATACACTATTATTAACAAAATCATAAATCTATCCATTATATATTATCATGACGAAAATGTATAGTTTGATTTATTTTAAAACATAATTTAGGAAAATTAAAAAGTTTTTCATTGTCTCCATTGTATACTTAAATACAGTCAGATTATATTTTAATTTGTAACTCAATTTTATCTATAAAATTGTATGTATTCGTTTAGACATTGGTGTGAATGCACTCAATACATGTGACATTGAATTTACTTGATAAAATTGTGCATATAAATTACTCGATAAAAGTAAATATTCCAAAGTCAATTACCGTATTACATTGATCTAGTATAGAACCACAAACCGTACAGAAATCACTGCTTAACGAGGCCTGCCCCATTAATATATATATATATACCTTAAATCACTTTGCAGTTGTTCTTATGCTCATATTCGGTGTTTACTTACTGACTAATTGAATGTTGTAACAGACATCACTGACGTAAGTCAATAGATTCGTAGACGTATTTATGTAAGATATTTCGATAAAGTCCTTTATAGAATAACAATAAAGCATAATATGTTTTATCAAATGTTTTCTTAGGCGTTCTCTTATCTTAATAGTTATAATGTTCTTACTTAAATAACTTTCCAATTTAATCTACATAATACATACGTACATCAACATCCCATGTTTGCTCATCGCCAATATGAATGTGCGTGTATGAAAAATAGATCATTGAAAATCTGACAAAAACTGCACAAAAATAATTTGTACAACTTTGTTATTTATATCAACTGTCGAAATTATACAATGTTCTGAGATTGTTACAAATATTTGCAATCATGTAATTGGTCAGTATTATTGTCAAATTTAATTTAAAAACGCTGATTGAGTATTAATTATGTCACAATTCATGTGAAATTCCGTTTGAGGAGTACGTCAGTGGCCTGTATTATATTGGCTTAATACAAATATACACTTACTTCCACATGTAGTTGAACACGTCCATTATACTGTCGTATATAGTGAACGTTATGGCCACGTCGAAGACGACGCGACTGAGCCTTGGCACGGTACCTTTGTAGAAGGCGAGGGGACCCTCGTGTTTCCAGGTCTTGATGAAGCAATCCCAGGTGCTCCTGTACTTGGCGGCTTCCAGACCTTGCATGCGAGTCTTTACAACGTCTATCGGAGTGTTACCGAACACTGAAGCGGCACCTGTAAAGAATGGTTGCGTTTGTGTCATTGGCCTGCAATTGTTTTATATAAGACTAACTTTGCGACGCGATTTCAGTCGGGTTTTTTAAGTTAAGCATCATGGAGGTACATATAATGCGTATTTTTTTCCTTTAATATTAAATGTATTTTTTCAAATAGGGCTTACAGTTACTGACTTTAGCACAAACGGTTGCGTACGTATTAAACACATGCGGGATCAGGGAAATTAATTTTCTCACTCATCCCTAATTCGTTTTTCAAAATAAATGTGTAAAAACAAAATAGCCTAAGATACTTTTTATAACATCAGCTGCAGCTAGTGAAAGCTCTGTCAAAATCAGTTTAGCCGTTAAAAAATTAACCGGAACATATAGCGGGGTTTTCTCTTTTTATAACAATGTAATGAATTTAATTTATTATACAATATTCTGAGATTGTTACAAATGTTTGCCGTCACGTTATTATAATTTAATTAATTTAATAATTTTATCTCTTTTACGGCTGATGGATGGATGATGTATGATCAGATTCAAAAATATCTCAGTTCAAACACGTAGGTTTAACATTGATCGCTGGGATATTTCTGTTCTGCTACGAATGTAACAACTATTTTCATCCACGCTGATGGTGGAGATAGCCTATAAATTGCGTCGTACGGCGATAAACAAAAATGTTCATTCAGCTTGCATTTTCACGGTGTTATTCAAATAGGTAATGACGCAACATTTCACAGAACATAATTATCAAGTGATTCTGAGTAAAGAATTTGTGCAAGATTATGGTGACAATACAACCAACCCAATTGAGGACAATACCGTGTCCCCAATTGGGTTGGTTGTATTGCGTGACAACTAAATGTTATGTTTTTTTTTCGAATAATTAAAAGTCGAGGGCACTTTAGTATGGGTGCATAAAACATTTTATGTGCGGATTTGCTTATATAGAGATATATTGATTAGTGGCGTCCCTGACTAAAATATCGTCTTATTGAATTCCCGCCAGGTTCCGTATGTACCTATATGTATAATACCGTGAAGTTCTACCCTCATTAGTGCTATCTGAACTGATTACATAATTAAGCAATCTACAGCTTTTCCCTATTTTCTGCCGGTCATGAACTAGCTTGAGCTGGAAGCATAACGAACTCCATGATATTTCTTCATCGATTTAACGTTTCGCAAACGATGAGCTGGCGATCTATTTTAGCTTAACTACATCTGTTTATGTAGGAGTGGAACTCCTACTCCAATGCAGTTAATTTCTGAAAGGTGCGATATTTTCGCAACAAATAAACAGTCATTTAAAAATCCAGATCATTACCAGATTTTTTTTACACCACCATACTTGGTGACCACTTGATGGTAAGCGGTTACTTTCGCCCATGGACATCTTTAAGCAACTTTATATAGAACAGTGGTTCTATTTGAAGTCGATCACAGATGCGTTGCTACTCCCGAGGACTATAATGATCGCCTCATGTATAAGTGAGGCGGTAACCACACCCTTACACCGAAACGCAAGAACTGCTTCACGCTAGGAATAATTCACTAATAACTCACCAGCAACACCACCAAAGAGACCCACGATGTACTTGGGCACCGGCTTGTCGCGGTCGCCGCCCTTGTACCAATCTCTCAGCGACTCCATCACGAAGAATCGGATCGCCTGGTTGCTACCCTGCTTCATTATCGTCGCTGTCACGCCTTTGTAAACGCCGCCGATACCTGTGAAACATAACAAATATAGTAAAAATTCGATTCCAATTTCAATTCGAGGTTGGTATATGGTATGCATATTTTATAAGTTATCGAGCGAAACTCTCGTTCACAATTTAGTATCTATTTGCAGAATGTTCCAAGCGGTAATATGGGTAGGGTATAGATACCACATACCATATATCCTGTATATATGGTATGTATGGTGGTAAGATTAAACCTTGCTTAACTTCATCGACCCTTTATTGTGCCCACTGCTGGGCAGGGCTGGGGGTCTCAGAATCCGAGTTTTAGGCCATAGTACCGCGCTGACCAAGTGCGAAATGGTAGACATCAGACACCTTAGAAAACAGTTATACATATTTAAGATTTAACAAACTAAACTCGTTCTCTTAATAGACTGTAATTATTCAAAAACATTAGCAAGTTTGGCTAAGAATGTGCGCTGATTGTCTAATTACTAACAAACGCCCCACATAATGGCGCCGATAATATTCGTAGCGTAGCTAAAGATAAGTGACTGCTGTATTACCACTAAGTGGCATTAGGAATACATATATTTGGTTATTACATATACAAGTAAGAAGAGCACAGTCGGCAGAGATAGCGGATACTGGTTGAAATTCGTTCAAGCTCCCTCTTGTCTGGGGTTTAAGATTTTTCATTTATGTGCTATTAAAAGTGCTATTAAAATTAAGTATCACTTGTTATAGCAATGAAATAAATCATAATGGGTAATAAATCATAATTGTCAAAGAGTTATTTGTAAAAAATTCGTATATAACTTTTACTAAGAGTCACTTGGCCCGCGCGACGGAGTTTGCCCTAGGCCTAAATCACTCCGAGGAGATTCGTGCTCAGCTGTGTGGCAGTAGATAATGGGCTGACGACATAGCTTAGATTGTAAAATAACATCACAAAACGCTAATTTTATAGGAAAGCTAGGCCAAAATTAAACAGATTTTTTTGTTTTAATCTTTTGATTGAATGAAGTTAATTCAGATATATTCAAAGGCCATTACCCACGATGTAGTTGGAGCAACAATTCAAGGTCATTTTTAATTTTTTTTTTAATAAAACTGTATTTTTAAATTAAATCATTTCATCTTTATCAGCATATATTATATATACAAGTAAATTTACTTATTATATTACACACATAGTTTATTTATACAGTTAAGAATTTCTTTAATTCCATTATCGATTTCTACGAACTCTACCCATCTTATGACACAGGCCGACATCGGAGATTATTGCCCTATTGCAAACAATTTACCTTTACGAAATTGATGGTACGTGTGCAATTTTATTGTTTTGTGTGCAAATACTGTTTGAAATGTGCGAGTCGTTTAACGTTACGACGTAACATTACGACGTGTTCGTTCATATATTAGTAATCGAGTAACGTCGAGAGGATGCCGAAGGTCAAAAAGGTAATATTCTTTTATTTTCATCTACATAGACCTATATATAAAGCGAAAAGACAGTTGCTTTTGACTAATCATCGCAGAGATTCAACTACTTTAGCTAGAACCATGTAATTGTGACAATAGGTTAACTTTGTGATATAGACATCTACTAAGAAAGGACTTTCTTATATTCATGTTTGTATTCGATCTGTCCAGCTTTTAAATATTCATCGCTTAACATAAGCCTCCACTAACTCCGCTTTTGCCATTCACCGTGCCTGGCATGCATTGATGTTATACAGGAAGACGATATTGCCCGTTTTCTGGATGCTGTCCCTTAATCGTCTCTATGATATCCTCGGAAAGAGAGGCAGTTGTGCTATTCAAGACCGACACCACATAGCATAATGTTGTTTTATTTTGTACTGTAGTCTACTAATAGAAATTTTCATTATAGTGACTAATGAATCACTCACCTTCTTCCCTAACGATGGTTCTCACACCATGGAAGAAACCCTTAAACCTGGGCTTCTCCATGCGCATGTCGTTGATGAACTTGACCTTAACTGTTTCCATGGGGGTGACGGCAAAGATGGCCTCCGCCACACCCGCCGCCAAACCACACGCCAACTTTCCAGTGTTTGAAAGAGTGCCGTTCTCATTCACCATGTACAATTTCGCTTGTTCGAATACGCCGAACCTGTAAAAATATTTTTTTTATAAAATTCAAATAGCAATCGAGCATGCAGTCCTTCGGAAGGTGAATGGTCAATGCCGCCTGTGGATTGTATTAACCCCCGATTAGATGAGTCCTATCTGAAATGAGTCATAGATTCATTGCTGCCCCCTGAGAGCTTTAATGCCTTAGACAAGTATGTCTGCCTATACAATACCCTTAAAAAACTGTTGTTCTTATGTAGAAATAGGTGTAAAAGTGTTCAAAACTCCAGAGACGTACCACAAAGTCTACCAACTTCATAGAAGTTATATACTTCCAAAGAAGTGGCTGCTTTTTCTGTTCCACTTCTGACTTAATATCTCTTAAGTATAGGAGAAGATGTAAAAGAGTGTGGTAAACTAATATTGATGTATATAGTAAGTGTGTGAAAATGTATGTGCAAAAGCTGTTTTTAACCCCCGACGCAAAAAGGTTGAGTGTTTAATATATATCCATTGAAATTGAAACTTATTCATGTTACACGTCGATAAAAGTTCATCAAAAGTTAAACAAGTTTAGTTCTTATTTACATTTAATAACGATTTAATTTCGACCACTGTTTGACCAATGTGTATATTCACTTTTGTTTCAACCAGTGAATATACTTACTCGAGCGTAGATCGAACATAATATGAATTAGTCGATGCGAATTTCGAATCAAATATTAATATTTGATTCGATTCGATTCGAACAATATTCGCACACTCCTATTCATACCAGCTTAGGTAACTGTTGTATAATAAATATGAAGAGTTACATTCTCATATTTATCGTAATCAATTTGTTTTTAAAAAATGCTTTGACATACGGACATACAGATACGGATTAATACTGGTTCAGGTAAGATATGTTACGGGTTTTTCTCCACTTGCTGTCTTAAAACTCGTGGACAAAAAACGTTTCCATTTAGTATTTTTCTTAATATACCACAATGACGTATGTGATAACAGGACTATAAATAATGCTGTTGTAGGTATTCCTTATTAATGCCACAAATAAGGTAAATTAACGTACATACTATTTAGCTATATCTTTCCTTTTACGCACATGAGTGCGTAAATATTATGGACGTCGTTAAAATAATGACAACCATTAAAAACAGGTAGTTATGTTGTAACATTGTAATGAATACATTTTATTTGTAATAGTTTATTAAATATGTATATAAGAAGGAAAGGAATGTCGTTAGCTGGATTACATAATGCAATATAGAATAAATAGGTCATAATGCGAATTTTTTTTTTTGTTTTTTTTTTTATTTATTTGGGTTAACAAACAGTAAACAACAAAAATTACAATTAAACAACAATTATAAACGTTATATTATGCTAACCAACACCGTTAACCACGGATTACTACAAAAATAAACAAAAATGTCATTGAAAGTGGAGGAATACATTATAAAGAAGAGAATTTAATTGTTCATACAGACTACTCCACAGAAGTAGTGAGTGATACTTGTTTTTTAAATAAGCCAAGACGAGTATTTATCAAATCCAAATCTTTAAAGTTATCATTATAGCTACGCATCAATTGATACAAAGGTGAGCGTTTACCAGCATTAGTGCGACATTTAGTAATAGCAAAAAGTGGCTTTTTCTTACGCATATAAGTGCGATGAGGCACAGTATAATATTTATATTTATAAATTTATCATTAAGAGGTATGGAGTCGTATTTCTCATATTGTAAAATTTTTATATTGTGCGAAATAAAATGTTAGGTTTTTGGAGTTTCTTAAAGCGCACGGTTATTAGAGGAACGTAGGTTATGTATATCCTTTTTAGACCGAATCTTCACCTTTTAACTCGGTAGACGATAGAGTACGTAATTAAAGAAGGTTCAAGTATTAAACTCGATTTGCGTTTTCTGTGCGAATTATGTATCAATTTTCTGATATTAAAAAAAGTCTTACATATTGGATATTGTTTGACAGTCAAAGAGGGTGCGTGTCATTTGTGTTACTTAGTTTGACTGAAGTTAATTACTGTTACTAGTGTTCAAAATGATACAAGACTCCAAAGGAGACCCGAGTGTCATTGCGCAATCGAGGAGCGCAGCCGGCGCTGACACAATGAACCTTCCTTATCAGCTATTAGTGCTCCACTTGCGATTGGCGACTCCGATCGGGCGTTGGATGATAACTACTGATTTAGTTATAGATATGAATATCATTACATACTTGTACTTTGAACAGAGATGTATTTAAAAGGAAATGTATTTGAAGAATTCTATATTTTAATATAGGTATAGGTAGGTGTAGGTATCATGTTTTTACAGTTTTGGCTTGGCGCCCTTAACTCTAACATTATCGATTCGCGGTCATCTTTTCTCAACTTGTCATTCAAATAAACGTTTATACCTATTCATCTAAATTTAAATGGCACTTTCTTTTTAAAAAGGATTTGCAGATCCAGATAGTGATAAACTACAGTAAAAAAAAATCTACCAAAACTAGGTGTGTCACAGCGTCCAGCCCTTATTATACATTGCTTATATAAGAAGCAAGAATATCTCAGTAAGCTAAGAACTAGATGGTATTTTACAGGAAATTTTAATTTATGCCGTCTGGTTACTACACTAGGCCTTCGTCAGATTACAATACATTGTACCTACATCATAATTATATTCCATTAAAACGCTAATATATATGCTATTGAAACTAACTTCTTTTATTTTAAAAAATATCGATATTTACTTTATTAATAGTGGAGTAGTTCCGACGATAATAATCGTATTTGGATATGCTATAATTTTCTAATGGATCGACCGAGATTTAGTAGGTATAAACGAGGGGTCGGCAATAAGGTTTAAGTGGGGTCCAGATATTGTTGAAAAGTTACAAAATAAATCCACATGGCTTTCAAACGTAGGGCTAGTTCTATAAAATTCATATGTGTATATTAAATATTTGGCAGTCCTGAGTTCGACCTTCTGGGTCCGGACGCGGACCGCGGTTCGCCTGTCTACAGTCAGCCAACTGCCGGATTGACTATTAGGCCTTGTTCATACTCTTTGTTTAACTGACTATTTACATATACTATCATTATTATCTGCTGAGAAAGCAAGTCTTCTCCGAAATTGTAATTAAAAATAACGAGGCTTTGTTCACTACCCTTAAGTCTCAGACTAACAAAATCGGTCCAGCGGTTTCAGAGATTACTCGGAACAAACAGACAGACAGATAGACAGACAGACAAAAATTTTAGTAAATGCTGTTTTGTTATCAGTATCGTATATACTTCCATATGCATTTGGTAAAAAGCTGTTTTTTTGATATTACGAACAGACACTTCAATTTTATTGATTCAAGGCAAATTTTGCTTTATTTGAAATGTATTTTGCATTAATTAACAACTTTCATACAAATTAGAAAATGCAACATGTGTTAAATGTAAGAAGGGATTTTGAATGTTATACGTACTATCTCATAATATTACTTACCCAGGAATACTTAATATCTGCATAACTTCAGGGTTATGCAGACATCAGATACCTATTATTCTGAGGCGGGAGATTAACTTTTTGAATACTTGGTAGGAAGGTACGTTTTTTTTCAAAGTCAAGATTTTAGACTCTACAATATACCATGTCATTGAACAACTTTCAAAGTATAAAAATAAATTTGTAGAAATTAACATAACAAATATACCAAAATATAAACATCCGTACAAAACTTGTTTCGGTTAATATATCACAGAAGACTACGTAATATTGTTAGATTGTGATTGATTTAGTTTATATAAATATTAAAATAATCTGTATCGCCTTTTGACTATAATAATGTTTGTTGATAAGGCCAGTTAGGGATATCTCATATTTTTTCATATTTTAAAGTTTTGACACTATGAAGGAGCACGCATTGATTGTTGATAATGGGGGTTATTTTGAGGTTTTTGAGGGGATCTACCTTGTCCAGGCAGTTCTCTAAGAGGATTATTTACATTATTACATAATGATGTTAATAGCCATTATTTTATAATGATGATCTTAAAAACTGAACCAATATTAACATAACATTCCTGTAGGTCGAAGGAACCATAAGGTAGCTATACACATAACATTTTTTATACTCCTATATCCTATAAAATATTAAGAAGTAGAATTTGCCTGCGCATGTGCCCGCTTTGGCCAATTTACCACAGTAAAGAGCATCCTATGTGTTAATCCAAGTAAAATGGATCAGATCAATGGTTTTTGCGTAAAAGATAACAAACATAGTCTTTTTATAATATGGAAGTAGCAAACGAGCATGCACCTGATGGTAAGTGGCCACTGCCGCCTATGGACATTTGTAATCAACCTCACATAAGATCAGAGTCTTACCTGAGGTTGGCCACAGATGCGTTGCTACCACTGAGGACTAAGTTGGAAGGCCTCGGATAAGTATGTCTTCCTTACTACACCCTTCTGATCATAGCACAGTAGCACTTAATACCGGTGATATTAGGTAGAAATAGGCGGTGGCGGTGGTGCTTACGGAGTTAAACCACAAAAGGTTCTACCATCTTTAACACATTCTTATTCATCCATCTTCATAAAGTTTCACCTTTATAAGTTTAGTAGGATATCATAATAACAAATCGACATTCCTTGCAGAGACTCTTACTTATGAAACCCGACATTGACTTAAATAAATTAGTAATGAATTATATTGGCATATACCTTACGGCGGATTTTGGAATGGAGCCATAAAGTAGGACGCTAAGTCCTCGATAT
>MOOZ01000337.1:3065592-3076197 GCA_002930495.1 Cecropterus lyciades
TTCATTGGACTTAGCCGGGTAGCTAGCTTGGCTGTGCTACCGACCACTCCCCCATCCGCCACCCGGGGGACGCTCCCTATACGCCGTGAGGGCCAGCGCAGTGCCGTAAGGGCCAGCGCAGGGCATAATATAAAATAATTTGATTAAAGATTTCTCCTAAAATGTTTGTTTTTTTTTCATTTAAGTATCAAACGACGCAGTCCATCTGATGGTGATAACTGCTGTCCATGGTCATGTGTGACCAATTCCATATAAAACCGAATAATAATCAGCTTCGACTTCGGCCAAAAGTCGACTTTTAGTCGGACACTACCAATAAGTAAGCCAGGTGCGGTGACTATTGGCTATTAGCTCTATTAGCGGAAGGTTACGTCCAGAAGTGGACCTTTAATACCTGATGATATGATGATGATAGATAAATCACTAACAAAATTAAATAACATGTTATGAAGATAGTTTGTAGAATCTGTAGAGTAGGCAAATAAGCACCTAATATGTTTCAGAGGCAAGGCCGCACGACAACCTTATAAGTGCTATTTTGGGGTCGGATCGAACTCGATTCAAATTACGACTTGGAAATACTTCTAAATATGTTTGTGTATTTATTCGGGTATCTATCTTTTTTGAATATAGAGTTTTCTTTTATTTTGACAAACGGAGTGGAATCCGGCTCAGTTCGGATGGGGGTGGCCCGGGGAGGCAGGTATCTGAATGATAAATTTAGATTTCTATTCCGGGTCTGTCTTTTTTGTATTTGTATTGATAAACATAATTCACCCAGGCACCCACGAAGTAGAAGAAAATCCTTATATGGGGTATCCAGAAGTGCATCAATTTTTAACCTTATTATTTCCAAAAACTATAAAATGAATACATTGTATACCTAATGATAAATAGCCACTAAAACCATGGCGTCTGCCACGAATTTGGTACCTTCATGGAGTAGATAAAGAAAATTGGTATAGTCCGCTTGACGATAACTGGACAAGAAAACATGTGAACCATCCATCGGCCTTTACCGGTTCACGGCTGGTTTATTGGTTTCTAATGGGGTGTCAATAGGACACACACACCTATTTTTAGCGTGAAGCAGTTCTTGCGTTTCAGTGTGGTTGCCGGCTCACTTATATATGAGGTGACCATCTTAGTCCTTCGGAGTAACAACGCATCTGTGATCGACTTCAGATAGAACCCCTGTTTTATGTGATGTTGCTTACAGATGTCCATAGGCGGTAGTAACCACTTAACATCAGGTAGACTGCATGCTCGTTAGCTACTTCAGTCTAATAAAAAATAAACTAGTATCATTGGTAAAAATATTAAGACGTTTTTTTTTCATAGTGATACATTCAATTTAACGCTTTATAGGAGTTTTCGTCGAAATAGTCTAGTAAAAGTATTACAATATATATATACATATATATATATATATTGGTCTATTTACTAGCTTGATATACTGATACCCATATTGTCGTGATAATAACCGTCAAGCCGTGTGGGCTGTAGCGCGTGCCAAAGAAATGGACATACATACAAACAAACATACGTACATACATACCTTCATACAAACGCTCGAACAACATCACCCTCCTTCTGAGGCAGTCGGGTAAAAATAAAAAAAGGCTTTGCACCTTTTATGCGTGTTGGTGACAACAGTGGTTGCTCATGTTATAGTAGAAGACGCCCATTTCTTGGATGCCGTCTCTTAGTCGCCGTCTACAACATTCACGGAAAGGGAGGCATTGGTGCTATATGAATAGCATAACCGACGCTACACCGTACAACTTGTGAACATCTGCCACAAATTAGGTAGAAATCTTACTTAATGTTCATGACAGATTTGCTACCTACTACCGAATATTAAGCAGAATCCTTGTGTACTTACCAAACCTTTGCAAAACCGCATTCGTAAAGGGTTATTTAAGCCTCAAAGTTTAATGAGCTAGAGATGAGAATATATAAATACTTATAATAATGTTATGTGGTAGTTAGTTACAATCTCACAATGTGACTACGTTGTTATTCATTCATATAATAAAAAAGAAATATAATATTACAATAAAATATAATAATAAAATTCATACGTAGCATATATTTGCAAAAAAAAAATGTTTGCAGGACTAAAAATAGGTAATAATAGAACTTCTACAATTTTTTGAATTTCTGTCCGTTTCTCCTGTCTCATGGGTGCCATGGACACACAAAGATGAATACATAAACACCCAGACCCAGAACAGAAATCTAAACTCATCATTCAAATGTCGGTCTGGCCGGGGATTGAACCCGGGACGGGAAGACCGGTATGGTGGCAGCTCCACCACGTGGGTCGTCTGGGTGTTACCAAGGTTTTTTGCCTACAGAGTTTTCTTAAATCTGACTGTTTATATAGTTGTTTATAGTCCGCTATTATTTTTACGTAAAAATAAATAAACTAAAATATACATTCAAATCTTTAAAACACTTGACGTTTTGATCCCTGGCAAAGTAACAAAAAAGTTTTGTGCCAAATATGTCGAGAGGATTGCAGTTCGGAATACTGCATATGCAGTTTAAGTTTTAAAAAGTTGCTACAACGCCTCTAGATGTGTTTTAATGTAGTATATTTGGAATACCAGTGTTAAAAGGATTTTTAACTTATGCTTGTATCTGTAGTACTCTAAATTAAAATGAATTCTATTATATTATAATATGACTCAGGGGGGGAGAACTTTAAATAGCCCTATGTACTCGCAAAAGTTTGTCGTGTGCTTATATGTCATGTGTCTGTCTTCACTAAAATCACTCCATCTCTTATCTGATCGTAGAAGGCAATTAAGGGACTAAATTCAAGACGGTACATTCGTTAGAAAGATTTAAGTTGTAGTGACCGTATCGAATCGCGGTACCACAGCGCTTTGATCAACCTCATGTTAAAAACAACACCACCCTTCAAGGATAATAAAAATAATAAACGTTCTGTAAATATTTATGGTACCTAATTCAATTCGTATTAATATAACAATAGCCACGAACAAGCAAATCAGGTGCGGTAACTGTTAAAAAGAAAACATTAGGGGAAGTCAATAATAACTATAATCATTACTAAAACCCAGTAGTGGAAGTCAAAAGGCTGATGGATAGATGAACTACGACTCCCTTCTACTTAGAGTTAAAAACCAACGGATCCTCAACTCTGACACTTAATTTAAAGGTATATTTAATCTGATAGTTTCAAAGACAACAGGACACGAATTACTTAATGACAAAAGCGGATACACGCCACGCAGCACACGGAAACGCTCATGAAAATTCTCCACTAACGGTGCTCCCATTAATATTGATGAAATGAAAAGTGGTTGTCAATTTCATTGAAACAGTACTTAAATAGATTATATTGTATAGCAGACTTCTGCCATTTAGCTTAATAATAAGCTTTCCAGTAAAAGTTAGGGCGTGGGTATGGAAATAAATTCCACTTGGAGATAATAGCCCAGCACATTATGGCATCATTAGGCAATGGCAGTGCTATTTGTATTATTTTTTAGGATTCCGTACCCCAAGAGTAAAAACGCGGCCCTATTGCTAAGACTGCGCTGTCCGACTGTCTGTCAGTCTATCTCATTAACCTGAACCATGAGGGATTGGAACAAATGGCAATGCCAGTGCTATTCGTATTATTTTTTAGGGTTCCGTACCCAAATAATAAATACGCGGCCCTATTGCTAAGACTGCGCTGTTCGACTGTCTGTCAGTCTATCTCATTAACCTGAACCATGAGGGATTGGAACAAATGGCAATGCCAGTGCTATTCGTATTATTTTTTAGGGATCCGTACCCAAATAATAAAAACGCGGCCCTATTGTTAAGACTACGCTGTCCATCTGACCGTCAGTCAATCTCATTAACCTGAACCATGTGGGATTGGAGCAAAAAACGAACACTCCACTTGATGGTAAATGGTCACTATCGCCCGTGAACATTTATAAGCTAGTCCATATGGAACTGGTTCTATCGGAAGCCGACCACAATCCACTGCCACTTCTGAAGACTAAGTTGACCGCCTCATTTGTAAGTCAGCCAGCATAATTCGTGCTAAAATAGGTGTAGCGATAGCTCTTCAGTCCAGTTATACTGGTTTCTTCTTAATGTTCAAAGAGTGTGGTAATTTTTTAATTTAGTCTTGAGGTTGCTTTGCCTCTCATCAACTCGAAAACTAGATAAGTATTTAGTTTAATGTAGGGCTATTGTTTTATTATAGACTGAACATGAGTTTCATTCAGTGGTTATAATGCCTTGCTATCAGATATCCATTTCTATATCCATCCATTGCTATCCATTTTAGCTTGCCAGTTTAATATCGTAACACAAAAATATATTTTACACCTCATAAAAAGCTAACACATAATTGTATAAAACCACCTGAAACTGCCTCAATGCCTCCTTGTGCTCGTTGAAGACAATACCCCTAATCCGAATCGTTTTTGTATGTAAATTGGGCGTCCCGGGAATTAGATGGACCAATTCAAGTTACCCGTAATCAACGACACGCGATCTCCTAAACATTGAGACATTTCCTTTTTATTACCCGCCATAAAAGCTTACAACTAATTGCATTCAGAGCTATAAAGTATACAGAGAAATATAAAGTACCAGGGATTTGTAAAACATAGAATACAAGTACAAGTAATTTTATGAAGTCAATTGATTACTTCTTTTTTTGTCATTCAATTTCATTTTTCATTCAAATATCTTTGATTCTTCAATGTTCTGGTTGCACTCAGTTGTTATCGTTATGTACTTGTAGCTTTCCAGTTTCCTCCAATAAAACTAGTATCCTATGTAATATATCATTATAGAACGAGGAAAAGGAGCATGAAATCCACCTGATGGTAAGTGGCAAGTCTCGGTCATGGACATCTGAAATCATTCCAGATAAGATCCGTTTAGATCTGTTAATCTAACAACTGTTAAACTGCAATTTCCAAAATTCTGAGATCGATTTTCGATTGCCAAAAGGTTTTTAAATATAGATCTTTTTCAAAGATACTACTGCAGTCTCAGAAAGTGTTTGATCAAAATATTGGAGACATTACTTTTACAGATTAGTCGCTCACACATTACGTTCATTACTTAAATAACATTTTATTGATTTGATTTTGATTTGATTAATTTGTGCATATGAATATGATTGGTATTTTGACTAATTATTTATATCGCCATTGCAGTAAATATTAATTATAATTAGTTTATTAATTGTGTCAATTCGTATACATTATTATTCATTGGAGTTTTTGAAGGTAATGAAGGAATGAATAATCCCTATGAGTACTTATATTTTAGAAACTTTAATATGTCGGATTCTCATTGATATGACTTCTAATCTATTTCTAATTATAACAAAGTTAAACGTTGCTGTGTTTGTGGGGGAGGCGAGGCGTTCCAACTGAGACTTTTAGGGAAGAAACGGAGCTGTAACCGAATTCAGGTAGGACTAATTTTGATCTGGGATCAATTATAGATGTCCATTAGCTATGAGCAGTTGTCACCTGCCAATCGAAGAGTATGTTTGTTTGATACATTTATAATACGTTTTTTTAGGCTGTAGTAGCTAGCATACGAGCATGCAGTCCACCTGATGGTAAGTGGTAACTGCTACTTACAGATGTCTATGGATATCTGTAAGCAAGTTCATATAGAACAAAGGGAATTTATCTGAAGTTGATCACAGATAGCTGCTACTTCCTACTTCTACTTCTTCCTAGAGTTGCTACTTCCGAGGACTAAGATGGTCGCCTCATATATAAGTGAGCCGGCAACCACGACTTTCCAACGAAACGCAAAAACTGCTTCATGATAAAAATAGGTGTGGCAGTGGTACGCCCCGGCCGAACTACACTGGTTCTGTCAGCATTAAAGAGGCTAATAAAGCTAATGATAAAGTTGCTAAAGAAAAAAATTATTTTGTAGATTTACCTACGTAGAGCGAATGAGATTTATGTACGACTAAGACTGGTTTTCCATTGACCGATACGGCCAATGATAATTATCGCCGATACTTCAGACCGACAGATATTATCTTGCTCTTTGACTCAACGACACGACACCGATCCGGTGCCGATAATAGAATTTCACATCTCATTGTGTGTCAAGCGCAAATTGAATGATGATACAGTAATGGTATGACATGACAGACGAGTTTAGCACCGGAGTTATGATAGAAATAGGTTTGTTAATTAGACTTACTAACTTACACACATGCTATTGGTTATATCCGATAAGTCCTCAAGGACAAACTCTCTAATCTTATCTTGGGTTCATAACAGATGTCCCTGGGCGGTAGTGGCCACTTAGAATCAGGTACACTGTATGCTCGTTTCTTCAATTATAAAAAATGCTTCATGTCTTATATCCTTAATTTTATCCGAATTATTCTATTAGACATAGACGTTGTACGAATAAATCGTCACCGATACGGGACGATGACGATTATACTTATCGTGTCGGATAGTGAAAAGACACTATTATCACTTCACACATATTCTACGTCTATATCGATGAGTTTGGATCAGCGAGGATATGGTGTCGGCCAATAGAAAAATTCTCTAACTAGTCAAGACCTACCAAAGTTGTTCAAACCCTCCGTTGAAGCTTTGAACACCGGATTCCCACTGGAGATTATTGTTTCTCAACTCGCTCCGGCTGTGAGGATTGTATTGCATTGTTTATTAAGAAAACATCTGGCTCGAAATAATCCTCCTTTTCGTTTCAGGAAATTAAATTGGTTTCTCCGATGTATTTTAATTTTTGATTGGGGTTTTAAATACTAGAACATATATCGTAGAAATACATTTATAATTATGAATAAATAAATAATTTTATAAGTAATTCATTTTCAATTATTACACTGTAAGCTTTAAGTCATTCATATTTACACTTACAGAGGAGGAATCCCGTAGCACTGGTTACTTTATATGCACAAAAGAGGAGTTATGTAGTTCTACGAATACCAAGATATAAAGACGTTTAAATTCGTATTTTACATGTGTTTGTAATGATCGTCAATTTTCTATTGCTAGAAAGGAGCTTCTAAAAATAGTACAGTTTACATAGGTCATTATCCACCACGCTACCTAAGTGAGAGCCGGTAGACATTATGCTGGTTGCGAACCTTTTTTTTTCACTGGTGGGCATGGCTCTCACCCCACTAATGGTCAACCTCACCTTTGCTTCCAGCAAGCAGCAGCGTTCTTCACCGTGCTGCTCCAATACGAATCGGTTGAGTTACTATGAAGACAATGACGTACCAGATGATGGCCTACCTTTTCAGCTTTTAAATCATCCATAGGGCCTCCAACGAGATTTAATGGCTGCTATCCTATGATAACAATCGGGACCAACGCTGCGCGTATCATTTGGCTGCTAGCGGTCACCATCTAACTTCCGAGCGTACCTGACATTGCTTTATTTTGTAGATTACAGAGAACTACACAATTCACAGGGAGCTGCACGTGTTCATATATTTTAAGTGAACGTTATAATGAATTCTAGGGCACCATCTTATTTTAATTAATTTAGGTATTTTTCTTATTACCCTTAAATGATTATTATTCGTAATTTGTAACATTTCCAAGACTAAAAATTTAAACAATCAATGTCTGGAATTCAAATACCGACGTCTATGCTGACTGGAATCCCTATAAAATTTCGACATAATTAACTTAATAAAATCTTATCAAATGGTTTTCATAGAATACTGAACATGTCCATACATATAATAAACATTAAAGTTTCCCTTATCTTTACATCGTATTTTTAAAGAATTTTGCTTAGACGGTTGAAAATAAGTAATATGTACTTCCTTAATATGTAGGTTTTGAAGGTGGTGAAACTATTTGTGGTTTGACTCCGGAAGCACGAGCAGTATACCTATTTCTGCCTAATAACAGTAGTGTAATAAGCACAGCTGCGTTTTGGTCTAAAGGGTGTGGTAAGGGAGACATATTTATCTGAGGCGTTCCAACTAAGTCCTCAGGCGTAACAACGCATGATTGGGAGACCTCAGGTAAGATCTTATATGGGGTTAATTACAGATATCCATGAGCGGCAATGGTTACTTACCATCAGATGGACTGCATGCTTGTTTGCTTCTTCCATATTATAAAAAAGGTATATCAATTGTGTTACTTTTTACATGCAGGTAAAACCTCGGGACACAGTTAGTTTTAATATATTCCTTGCGGAAAACCTCTCTTGTATTTTATGTAACAAGTTGTCTCTTTTCATTATCTCACAATAGGACGAAAACGAAATCAATTCAATTACGTCCTGGGAAAACGTTTTACCATGACGTTTGTGACATTTGTGTATTGATATTGACAAATTGAATAGATCTCTCCATTTATAGCCTGGTGTTGTTGTAAACCTATGGGATACTATGACTTTATTATTGGCAGGGATGGGCTATATAAGGGTGAATTTATGGGGTTCCCATTTTACATAGTCGGAAAAAGATAAAAGTGTGTGAGCGCAATTAATACACGACAGAATTGAAACCTAAAAATCAGATGACTGTCTGGTAGGAAATCGAACCCGGAACCCACTGAGTGTCAGACAAGTATGGAAACCGCTCCGCCACGCGGGTCGACAAATTATATGTTATTAATTCAGAAACGGTAACAATCGGTACTTGTTGCTCCGACAACTGTTTCTAATAAACCGAAATCAAATTTCTAATTAAAATGATTCTAAAGGAGCTTCAATTCAAAATCTTTAAAAATGAGGTCCTTTTTTTTAAAAAAAAAAAAACAGATTTTATTTATACTGGATCCCTCGTAGCATCAAGTGGGAAAAAAAATCAAAGATTAGCCAACCTTTTTTATTCGCGAAATGTCCCCTTAACAAATCTATATATACGCCCAATTCGACAAGATATCATATATATTATAATATATATTTCTGAATCTCTCTATTGAATGAGGTAGATATCACTGTTCCATGTATATAAAAAAACAGACATTCTTGTGTCTGCACATCCTAAAATAGCCAATAGTTAGAAAGACTTTGAATAAGTAATAATTTCAAAGGTCTCAAATATACATATACTCCATATCTTAATTGTACATATCATTTTGCGTCATTAAAATCCTTCTGCTCTATCAAAAGTTATCATAATTTAGACTTACATAACATTTCTTTTAAAGCGGGTGAAACCGGGAGGCACATCTACTATTTCATAATATCTATAGTAATAGCCATGGAGGATTTCTTCCTATATCTTACTACGGTGTTAAAGCAACTAAAATGTTCTGATATATAAAGAAATTCAAAGAATTAGAGTACGCTATTCGCTGCGAGACAATAAAATCTATTAAGCTGGACTGTGCAACTGACGGCAGTAATAACAGATTAACATTTTAATTTTTGCGTTGTATTTTTATTACACTTGCTTGATGTTTCCAATATCGAAATTCAGTCTCCAGTCTAGACATATTAGGTTCGAGCAATAGAAAGTATGATATTTGTCAGGAGTTTATCAAAGTTTTCAGCTAAATTACTGTCCCCTGATTTATCCCAATAAGATTGTCTTGTTTGTTGAACGTCGGTTATAAAGGTAAGTTAACGATTCTGTTTTCTTAACAAAATTGCGATTGAAAACATTACGTGAAACTTGCTCTTATCGACAAATTGTAAAATACTGAAACCCTAAACTGATTAAAAGTTCACTCTGGAAAAGATTAATTACTTACCTGAAGCCTGATAATTAAGGAATGAAAAAAAATAAAACACGATTCACGAAACAAGTTGATTGGATTCGCCACTTCAGGTTCATATATAGAATGATGAAAGTTTAAAAGAATGGAAAAGTAAATGGATTTAGAGAAAAAATATATTAATTAAAATGATCCTTAAAATCTTAGTTATAATCACGACTTTAAGATTGATCATATTCTGAATAAAATAAGAGTACAAAATAATAGCAGAAACAGAGTTAGTTGTTGCAAATATAGGATGTATTGTATTGACCTACGAAGATGAACTGACTATCTACATAGATAGTTACGCAGCGTCTTGCTTTAATTAATGCAATCTACGCCTTACAGCTCATGTTTGCGTATATTAATTAAGAAAACAATCCTTTGATAACATGTAATTGTATTTACTGGTATTCCCGTGTGGTGTTGGTCCTAAAATAGTGTCTCTCTCTCTTTCCGTGGTTGTCGTAGGAGACAACTTTAGTAAATATATATTTCCAAAAAACAGGAGGTAGCTTCAACTATGTATATTCAATCGCTGAGATCGTCCTATTAAGCATTGTAGAAATGCCTGTACCGGGAGGCCCTGCCCTACCTTATCATTTAATATGATACATTTGTACAGTTGTTTATTTATTTATTTTACAACTACTATTTAACTTCAATTTTTTATTATATAAATATATAATAAAAATTGAAGTATTATACAAATAAGTAATGAATAATGTATTTGTGATTGTGTAGTTATATGTGTATGATATGTGTATTGACGACTCATGCATGGTGGAGTGGTCACCATACCGGTCTAACACGCATTGGGTCCCGGGTTCGATCCCCGGCCAGACAGACATCTGAATGATGAGTTTAGATTTCT
>MOOZ01000337.1:3141032-3151361 GCA_002930495.1 Cecropterus lyciades
AGAAATCTAAACTCATCATTCAGATATCTGTCTAGCCGGGGATCGAACCCGGGACCCACTGCGTGTCAGACCGGTATGGTGACCTCTACGCCACGCGGGTCGTCGATTATTAAATTCCCATTCAAATAAAGGACTAATATTTTGAAGCGCATTAGATACTACGGGTGATTTTTTAATCCGTAGACAAAGTAATAAGCAATACTGCTTATTATTTTGTAGTTTGTCGTTGTGTGTGTAGACAAAGTAATAAGCAGTAATGTCTATGTGTGTAGACAAAGTAATAAGCAGTAATGTGTAATACTTTGTCTTGGCTTAAGACACCAAATAAATAATTCGACCCTCGGCTCTTTAAACATGATGATGCAGGGATACTAAATGCCTAAACCATATTAGATAGGCATTTGACCTTCCACTCCTCGATTCTGATGATGAAGGGGTATTGCTATCCTAAACCATAGAAGTTAGGTATTTGGTGCTTACGGATATATAACAAAAATACTGAGCAGAGATATACTATGAAAAATTTGACTTTCAACTCCTCAACCCTGATGATTCAGGGGTACTTTAAACCTAAACCATTGAAACTAGCCATTTGGTGCTGACGGATAAGTAATAAGATTATCAAGCAAATATATGAGATTAAAATTTTGATCTTCAACTCCTCAAACCTAATGGTGTAGGGAACTGCAAGCCTAAGTCATAGGAGTTAGCCATTTGATGCTTATTTAATAAGATTGCTAAGCAGATACATAAGATAAAAATTTGGACCTTCAATTCCTTGAACCTGATGATGCAGGGGTACTTAATACCTTAAAGAGTTAGGCATTTGGTGCTTACCGCTTAGATGTCTGGGTTAGGATTAGGTTGAGCTGAAGCGCTTTATATTGGATGGATTAGGTTAGGTCGGAACATAAAAGAAAACATAAAACTAAGCGAGCAGGGCGCGGCAGCGCCCTACGAGCCGATGCGCTTAGTTATTAAAATTTATAAAAGTGTTGTAAGTTGTGGCTTAGGTTTAGGATTCGGTTAAATTTTACATATTGAGGGTTGAATTAATATTTGTTTTTGTGTTTGCGTACATTTATATTTACAAGGCAAAATTATGAAATTATGTTAGTACAAATATAAGTATATCACAATTTTTTTTAATCAAAAAACAATACTAACTTCCATGCCACAAAAAAGTAAAAAATAATTCAAATATAACATATATTTACTGTACATAGTTCTGAAGTCGGCGCTCATATACGCGTAGAACATAGTTTCGTCGTTGTGATCTAGCGAAGTATGTTGAGCGCCGACTTCGGGACTGTGTACTATTATACAGTATATGTACAAAACCAACATATGTTTGAATTATTTTTTACTTTTTTGTGGCATGGAAGTCGGTCTTATTTTTTGTTATTTTTTTTTTATAAAATCTAAGTAGCAAAGAGACATGCAGTCCATTTGATGGCAAATGGTCACTGCTGTACATAGACATATAAAACACGGATTCTATATCCCGAGGTCTCTAAGGTCGCATCATACCAGAGTTAGTCGGCAAACACAGCAACAGCAACGCGTCTGTGATTGTCTTGCCTGCTCTATATTGCTTACAAATATCCATGGACGGCAGTGGCCACTTACCAACAGATGGACTGCATACTCGTTTGCTACTCCAAAGTGCTAAAAAAGCAGAAAAGAGTTATAAAGTGGTAAGTAAAGTATATAGCCGTCAGATTTGTAGAACATAACAACTCTCAAGTTAAGTAACGTTACGCGCGGTTGGGATCTGTATGATGATCGTTAGTGGCTAAATTTTATACGCTTCCGTGCCTTAGAGTGCTCGTTAAAATTAACTTAACGTTAATCCCGATTAGTTTTACTGGAAAACATTGAATATACTAATCAGAAATCTTATGAGGTGTTATAAATAGACATATAACTTTACTAGTTGCATCTCAGCGATTCTTTTTGGGTTAAGTTTGAAGGATATGTTCCAGTCTTATTAATATTATAAATGTGAAAGTTTGTGAGGATGTATGTGTGTTTGTTACTTTTTCACGTAAAAAGTACTGATCGGATTTCGTTGTAATTTGGCACTCATGTAGTTTATGACCTAGATTAATGCATAGGATACTCATTATAGTGGTAAATGCGACTGAAGCGAGCGGAGCCATGGAAATAAGCTAGTCTATAGACATATCTAAAATTGAACTGTCTGTTTGTAATATGAAAAAACAGACTTTTATCAAATGCATATGGAAGTATATATGATACTGATAACAAAACATCAATAACTAAATTTTTTGTCTGTCTGTCTGCCTGTCTATCTGTCTGTCTGTTTGTTCTGGGTAATCTCTGAAACCGCTCAGTCGATTTTGACGGGACTTTCATTATTGGATAGCTGTTGTCATAAGGCGTAACATAGTCCATTATTATTTTAAAAAATGTAATAGGGTTTCACACAAAAAAAATAAAGCCTATGAAACCGCGCGCGCTCTACGCCCATGCAGCCACCGTCACTGCCGCTAATGTCAGTTTCTATCAGTCCGCTCTAAATCAATGCTAATTTTAAAATTGTATAAGGTCTACAATTTTGGCTGTATCTAAACATATACGCTACGCGGGTATAAACGCGGGGCTCAGGTTGTAATAAGTAAATGTAAATATTATAAAGGAGGTCTCTACCACCTTTATAATATTATACATTTGTCTTTGCCTATGTGGTTTTACTTCGGAGGCAACACCCTCATACCTATTTCTGCCTAATAACGACAGTGTTGAATGCTGCTGTATTCCGGTTTGAAGGGTGTGGTAAGGGAAATACATTTATCCGAGGCGTTTCAACTTAGTGCTCAAGAGTAGGAACGCATTGTGGCCAACCTCAAATGAGACTAATCTCTAGATAAGATTAGTCTCGTTGACTACAGATGTCTATGGACGGTAATTGCAACTAACTATCAGGTCGTCTGCATGTTCTTGTTATTTGTATATTATAAAAGAATAAGTACAAGTAGATAAATTTTATTAACGACTACATCAACTTTGAAGACGCCCCAAGGTTCATGTCATTAACCTCGTTCAATGTTTGTGTTCACGTAGTTTGCTCAGCTGTACCGTCCGGTAATTCCGTCGACCCTTTAATGTGTGGATAATCCCCAGTTGTTTTAAGGCCTTACCTACTCTCCCAAAAGAAACAAATCGAACGTTACATCCTTTTGTTGTAAAAAAAACGGTAAAAGCTCCTAAAGTTAAATTCTACACTTTTATTTGTTTGTTAAGAAGGTTGGTTTTAAGAATATCAAATTTTCGTTACATTGAATATTTTTGTAAGAATTTGAATAAAGTGAGCAAGTTAATAACCAATTAAATTTTCACTTTTCAACTTAAAAGGGGAATTTTACTAAGCTCCTTCACGCAAGGAAAGCTGTTTCATAACAACTTCTTAGGGAAAAATATTATAAGAAAAATAAAGTTAATGTTAGGGAATTATATAATTCAAAAGAAAACACTTTTATTGTGCTATTCGACATAGTTGATATTTAGAAGTGTTAGCCGATTCTCTGAGAAATCTAAAATAAGGAACATTACCAAACCGAACCAAAGAAATAATAACGTCTAACAAAAAAAAAAATGGTTGACATACAAAATAGAAAAAGTTATTGAACTATCTCGTTTATACCGATTTGTATGTACGAGTAGTCGATATTCGTCATTTTTTTTATCATTTTTTACTATAAAAAGAAAGTTAGTTGACCATCAAAATATTCTTAAATGATTCCTATAACGGTGTTAAAGTGGTTCCTGAAATATTCTCAAAAACGGATCATTAGTTTTAAGACCGGCATTTTTTACGAGAACATTTTAAGCCCGATTGGATCCCTTACTGAGCCTGTTTTTACAACATGAAGTTTGTAATATTTTCCCTTATAATATCCCTTATCCTTTTGAACTGCTCATGTCATCATTAAGGTTGACAGCATCGTTGGTGTGATAAATGGCGTCTGCGACAGGCGTTGATCGTAACGTATGCTGGTTTTTGTTTTTTTTTGTCCAATTTCTGGATATATTGCTTGCCATGTGAAATTTTTTCAGGAATTGATAAGAATGTTTTTAATGCTCGAAAGTTTTAGGTATCAAAAATATAATATCTAGCATTACATTTGTGTACTATATATTTAGACTATACTCACGTAAGTCAAGAAATAATCATAAGAAAAACCATTGATCTTCATAATTTAGTTTATATTTTATTGACGTTGCTGATTTGATAGATTTATTTTAATTTTCATTGGAATTCAATTTGATAAATTCATCAAGACTCTTGATTCAAGACTCATGCTAGAAGATCGTCGACAAGAACTGAGCCAGGGGCGTAGCTACCGCCGTATCAGCCGTATCAATGATACGGGGCCTCCGTACAGAGACCCCTAAAGTGTGTAAGCAAAAGTTAATAAAATGTCATCCATAACACTGTGTAAGTTTCTAAGCGGAGTGTTTACTTATATAATAAATATTTATTTTAATTTAAATAAATAAATATTTTCATTTAATCCAAGCATTTTTGTTCCTTTTGTGAGAAATCTTTACCCTTAATTTGGGCTCCCCAACCGATTTTGATAGAGGGCCCCTCCAAGGCACGCTACGCTACTGAACTGAGCTCAGGTATTCGCTCGCTTACATGGTATATATACGGCGGTATACATACCTTATATCGACCGTGCAATATTTTAAAAGACAGTTTTAGCCACATCTGGATAAAGATTCGATCCGTGTTCAGGTAAAAGGATTTTTAAATCTTGAATCTTTCATAGACAGCTGATTGATGAGTCATGCGGATTTAATCGTGATCCTAGTCAATTTAGTCGATATCTCTAGCTGATATTACTGGCATTTCAATATGTATGTTGAGACTTTGCCATTTTTGATTAATTTTCTGATCTGGATTTTTATTTGTACAATGTGGTACCGACTCGTTTTTAAGTTAGAAGACTTGGCGCGCCATTTAAGTTGCGCAAACTACTTTGACTGCTTTCTCGGAGCGAATGTCGCTGAAATAATGTTTTTTTTTTATTGTCGTACTCAGAGTGCGAAGTGTATTTCGGCATAACGCTCCCATATGTAATAAATTCCTCGAAACCATGCAGAAGAATAACATATGCATTACATAACTCGCATACTTTACATTCACGCCTTAGCCTAAGAACTGTAAACTTTCTTTTGAGACACCCTATATCTCTCACGCTGAATGACGTGACGAACGGACTGAAATGGGGATATAAACTTACCCATGTAGTTGCCATGAGGTAAAAAGATAGGGTGATCTTCCAAAACGACAAGAGAGCTTTTTAGCTTTTCACTTTAGATACATCGTAACTTGGTGTCTAGGGAGAAAAAAAAAATCTTGCATTGTTTGTACCAAACTGAGTGATCTGACGCGCAGATATTGGGATGAGTATAGAAAGTTTTTCTTGACTTATGTTTTTGAACTCATGTATAGAATGATTTTTTAAATATTATATTACGACATTAAGATCATTACGGTCTTTTAAAATTTGACAATTCCTCAAGAGTAAATTACTTTTCTATTCACCAATTATAATCGTTTATAAAATAACACAATTCTAAAGCAATGAAATAAACTATTGGATAGTGATAGGTTTGGCTTTCGCAGCATTTTCGGTATATATTGGATATTGGTAAGAAAAAGAACTATAAAATCGAAAAAAATATAAATTTAAAAATAATTATAAGGATGATTTTAAAATTATTATTTAAATTTATTTTTAAATTTCAATTACCATTTGCCAAAAACTCATTAACCCTTTTTTGACTTATGCTTGTACGGATTAACGGAAGGATGTTTAGGGTTAACTGATTTTGACAGGACGTTTTTGAATCTTGTATAAATTTGAAAAAAGAATAGGAATACCGTGTACAGGAAAACCGTTATTATAAATCAATAATCGCAAACGGATTAGGTATTTACCGATAAGTACGATTGAAATTTTTATTATATGCATGTATATATACATCTGCATATCTCTTCCACGGAGCAAAGTTGCTTAACCATCACCTGGGGATTTCGTGGAAGATCAAAGCGACCATCCATTGACAACGTTATCTCGTACAACACTTGTATTCGTGGAAGTCGTATTTTATCGCGTAAACTTAATGCCAACTTACTATGTTCTCCTAATCACGGAGTGATCAAAACCCGGATATAATTTTTTTTATAGTATGGGAGTAGCAAACGAGCATGCAGTCCACCTGATGGTAAATGACTACTGCTGCCTGGACATCTGTAATCAACCCTAGATAAGATCAAAGTCTCACCTAAGGTTAGCCACAGATGCGTTGCTACCCTGAGGACTGAGATGGAATGCCTCGGAAAAGTATGTCTCCCTTACCACACCCTTCATACCAGAATACAGCAGCGCATAACACTGCTGTTATGAAGCAGAAATAGGTGTGGCCGTGGTGTTTCCGAAGTCGAATCACAAAGGCTTCTACCACCTTCAATAATGTTAGAAATATTAGACACATTGGCAAAGTTAATGAATCCTGGAATGTTTTAATCCGTACATCATATCTGTACTGTACTTGTCTTTAGAATTGTATGTATGTGTGTTTGTAATTGTATCAAACCTACAAAATTTAATTAAAGAGCTGAGGTAGCATTTAATCTTAATTTCATTAAAATACATCTATTTCATCATAAGTTATTTGTAATTAGTTTGACTTATAAAATGTAACATATGTTACATTCTATAACGGCGGATGAAACCACGGGAAACAGCTAGTCATGTATTAAAATGGTTTATATTTCTTTTAAAATCTTGATCTGGTGGCCAATGTATGTACATAATTGAAACATTTGTTTGTATAAAAATATATGTATATATTCCTAATAAGACTAAAATAATTTGGAAGAATAATAATATACTGAAATGAGTGACTATAAGATTATAATAATGAGATGTTTATTAGATAATTACAAAATATAACTTTGTTATTGTTTCGTAAACGTTTCGTGAACGTAAAGAAATTGCAAAGTGATTTAAGTTAAGTAATTTTTCATTTCTTTTGCGTGAAAATAATAACCAGATTTCATTAAGAATACGATCTATCTTTATCTCTGAATCTAATTATTCTCTTAGGAATATGTGTTTATATTGGAGTGTTATGGGGTAGAAGCCTCTTTTATAGGTCCCAAGGAATCCTAATTACGAAAATCGATTTTTCGAAGTTAATGTACGTAGATCTAAAGAATTAGATCTACGTACATTAACTTCGAAAAATCGGTTAAGTAGACATCTGTCTACTTAGCAGATTATAAAGTATTGCCATCCATTGTCGGGTTTTAAAACCGAATTATAATTTTCCAATTATAATTATATAATGATGTGAGGATGTCAAAAAACAGACTTTTAGTCGGTTTTGTTTTTTATCAATCGATGTGTGACAACGGTTTAATCTCTGCTTCGAAGTCTTATAATAAGAAGCTGTAATGATATGAATAAGAAGATGTAATAATTTTTTGGCTTAGAAACATTTAATTTAGGCTATGATGTATTAGAGAAAACGTGTATCTAAGTCTTTTGATGATAGATAGACACTACTGCCCATAGACGCCTGTACCACAACCACACAGTCTCAACCACACATACTCGAGCTTGGCAACATATACACTGCTACTCAGAGGACTAAGTTAAATCGTAGACTAAGTTGGTCCAACTGCTGTGAAAACACTTCGAGTTAAATTACTTGATAAGTGGCCAGTATATTGTAGTTCATCTGGGGAAGTAACACCGCTGCCATAACTACGACGAAGCAGCTATTACGCTTCGATCTAACGGTATGGATGTCAACCGACTGGCACATAAAGCGTGGTCGCCTTATAAACCTTATATTAGGGAGTCCTTAGAATGGTAATACATTTATGATCAGGTTTAGATAGAAATTGTGTTGTTTTTATTTATAAATGTGATAATTATCATACAAGGTGCAATCCACTTTAACCTTGTAAAAATTGTACATCAAATCGTATTAGGATTTGTATATAAAGTATGTCTTAAACTGAGTATTTGCGGAATAGTAAGAAAGGAGCGTAAACAGAACTACCATTTAATTTACTTGAGAAATAGGGCATCGCGTAGAGTTAAATGAAACGGAAAGGCAGCGTTATCTCGACATTAACAGCACGGGCGGTGGGAAGGGAAACCATAGCGTAACTCAAGGAGGAGACGGGAGTCGACGCTCACTATTCACTGAGGTTATATGGGAAGGATGTTTTTACCGCCCATTGTTCAGAAACAAAATAAAGAAGAGGGAAAGAAAGGAAAATACCATGTGCCACATGGAGTTATACATAAAAATAGCATATTAGTTATTCGAATTAAAAACTGAGTATGTAAATTATTTCGAAGATAATTTTGAAAGACAGTGGAATCAGTTTGCTTCGTCCGGGGATAAACCCGTGTATTAACGTGTATGCAAAAGTTCTGTGATTTTTAAGCAACATACATAGATACATCGGGATTCATCATAGATTGATAGTCAAGAATTGAGTCGGAGTGCCGTAAAAAACTTGGTGCTACAACGATACAGACAAACAAAAACCATAAAGTAACCATGATTGCCTCAATGTCCACTGTTGGGCAACGTAGTACATAATAAATATTTGAAATACTACGAAATTCCAAAATAAAAAATATGGTAAATGTTAGTAATAAATTTATGACAAGCTTGCCCGTATATTTTTTTATTTAATTTTTAATTACGTGTTGTCATACTTGTCATTAAATCCAAACGTGTGTATATGCAAAATGGAGTGTAATAATTTACTGGTTTTAAATTTAGTTGCCAGACTTAATCCATACAAACTAATAAACACAAATGTTAAATAAAATTTGTAAAAAAGTTACAGCTACAGTCCGTCGTAATCGTAAGTCCATTAAAAAGGAATTTAGGTTGAAAGCTAGGCCGGAGATGATTAATCTCGAAATGAAAAGTTGAAATGAAATACGATCGGCCATGAAACTTGGAAGGCCATGCGAATAAAGGAACGTATAGAGGGAGATTCCTCAATTGATGGTAACACGCGTACTTCATTCTAAACTTTGCTCACGATTTGGGTGGTAACTTTATGAAAGCCGTTAGTGACAAGTTTGTTTTAAAGTTATGTAAATATGCGGTCTACACTGACGGTGAATAGCGAAGCCTAACCCCGCAGATTGTAACCAATCTACTAAGTTGAGTAACGGTCGCGGTCGAGAGTTACGTGAGTGACCGGTAGTGGCAAAATTTCTTGAGGGTTTCGGTGCTCTGTTTTATACTGTTTTGTTAAAAAAAAGGGTGCGTGTACTTATGTACGCGCGTGAGAAGTTATACTTATAGATTAGACGAATAACTCCGCTTCTACCCATCGGATTCTCATGAAACTTGAGATTAACATTAGGTATTTAGAATTAAATGATATGATGAAAAATGTGACCTTTTACTCCTCGATCCTGATGATGTAGGGATTCTGCTAGCCAAAACCAAAGAAGTTAGCCTTTTGGTGCTTACGTATATGAATTAAGATTACCATGCAGAGATATAAGATGAATATTTTGATCTTCAACTCCTCAAACCTTATGATGCAGGGCACTGCAAGCCTAATTTATGGTTTAGGATTGGGTTGAGCTGTAGTGATTTACATTGGATGAGTTAGGTCGTTGTAATCTAATAAAATCTGTTGAGCGTCGACTTTAGGACTATGTACTATGTACTGTGTATGAAAGAAACCAACATATATTTAAATTACTTTTTTGCTTTTCTGTGCCTTAGAAGTCGGTTTTTATTTTTTGTTAAAAAAATTCTACTTCAGTCTTGTAATAGATCTGCTCGAACATTTTTTGTTCGCAAGATGGAAGAACAAGGTTTAATCGCCTAGTCTTTAGTGTGACTAAGAACATCTGTAACTGCTTTCCCTATAACAACGCCCCTGGGAGAGACCAAACAGATTAGAAACAATAAATAAAGCCACGAAGGAATTATCAGGACACGACCTTTAAATATGAAGATTAATATGATGAACAAGTTAAGTCAACAATGAAGAACGAGATTATATATTAATTAAGATATATGGCTAAACTATTTTGAAGTTTAAATGTATAAATATTTGGTATCATATAGTATCTATACTAATATTATAAAGCTGAAGAGTTTGTTTGTTTGTTTGAACGCGCTAATCTCAGGAACTACTGGTCCGATTTGAAAAATTCTTTCAGTGTTAGGTGGCCCATTTATCGAGAAAGGCTATAGACTATATATCATCACACTAAGACCAACAGGAGCGGA
>MOOZ01000337.1:3168965-3180545 GCA_002930495.1 Cecropterus lyciades
TCTGGCTGTCGGCAACCGCCCGATCCGACACAGGTAACTCCCGAAACAACCATGTCCGGAGAGTACCTGAGTCAGACGGAAAGTCAGGGTGCCGAATCGCCTACAACAACATACAGCATATGCTAACTGCTTACAAAATGAAGAAGCGAAAATTGAAAAAAGCGTTGAAATATGTTTCAATAGAGCAGAGGTTTCTCACAGATTTTTCTGAAAAATATTCGATATTTAAAACGAAAGTCAACAGAGTCTTTTAATTAAGTCGAATTCGAAGAATTGTCTCGTGATTCTATCAATGAAATTTCAATTAATACCTCAGAAAGATTTCCGTCTGCACTAATTTATTCAGATTTAATTTTGCAATAAATGATTCGATTTTAAAAAGCTACTTTTAAATCTATTACGTATATTTCAACTTCTCTGCGAGGATTTGGCTACGAATTATAAATCCAATATATCGCAGTTTGGGGTTGATAACCGCAAAATATAAAATCCATAAATTTAAAGTTTTATTTAGTTTATCTATATGTCTCTCAGCCTTTGAAAGTCCACTGCTGGACAAAGGCCTTCCCTAATTGGCGCAACTCGGGCCGGTCCTGAGCCATCTAAATCCAGTGATTACCCGCGGTCTTCTTCAACTCATCAGTCCACCTGGTCGGGGGCGGCCTAGACTCCTTTTGCACAATCCCAGTCTCCATTTTTTTAGTTTTATTTATTTAGTTAGGTGGTAGAACTGTTTGTGGTTCGACTCCGGAAGTACCAACGCCACACTTATTTCTGCCACATAACAGCAGTGTTATGCGCTGTTGTGTTCTGGCCTGAAGTGTGTGGTAAGGGAGATATACTTTTCGGAGGCATTCAATCTCAGTCTTTAGGGGTAGCAACGCATCTGTGGCTAACCTTAGGTGAGACTTTGATCTTACCTATGGTTGATTACAGATGTCCACGGGCGGCAGTAGCCACTTACGATTAGGTGGGCTGTATGCTCGTTTGCTACATCCATACTATAAAAAATATATAATTATAATATTATTTTACAATTGAAAACTTGGTGCTCTAACTCCACTTTGGTTACTGGCTTTTTAATTTTTATTATTTAACTTCATTCATTAACATAAAAATAAAAAGTATTGTATTAATTCTTACCTGGTTCTCCTGTAAAATTTGCGTTTTTGTGTTGTGATATTATTAATGCAAAGCAACGATTTATAAGATATTTTTACGCGGAGACTCTAGTTTTTATTTAATCAATAGTTTCAGTGTTCATTCCTGTCACATTCTGTATGTCTGAAAGATCAGTAAATTATTTCTGTAGGGAATATGGAATGCGAATGATCATGAAATAATTTATAAACGGCTCATTTTTATATGATGCGACCGACCTAGGATTTGAACCTCGGACCCTCGATTGAAAGGGGGGAGATTCAACCATTCGACGATCACCGCTCACTTAAATCATCATCGTCACATTGTATGCATGTTGTTAACTTCAATCTTATACATAAAAGGATACATAAAAGGTCGACAGTCTAAATAATTTATTTATTCGTGTAAGCACAAGCGTATAAAGTATTGAAAGTTTACTTGCAACTTGCTATTATTTATATATTTATATATTAATTAATTATATATATTTTTTTACACTTCAGAGGTGACTCAAAGAGACTTCAGACAGAGTGCTGCAACCTCAATCGAAGTCTCCCAAAGGCACTAGAAACGTTAAGTTTCATTGAACAAGGCGACTAATGCCGGGGTAATTAATTCGAGACTCTTATCTGCGGGAGAGCAGCCACTTTTATTTGTCCATGAGATACTTACGGAAAGTGTATACATAGTGAGTCGCACCTTAAAATCGATATTGCACGGAACCGTTCCAATTTGTAACATTTTGTTTTAAGAAAATCGCTTTGTGGTTTGGCTACGAACGTACCACCGGCACTCATATTTCTGCCTAATAACAGTGTTACTAAATTAATTTGTATTCATCATTACATACTGCTGTATTCTGGTCTGAAGGGTGTGGTAGCAAGTCATGCTTATCCGAGAACCACCTTCCATCATCAAACTTACTTATTATAAAAAAGAAAAGATGTATCTTCTTAACTTTTAAAGAGTGGAGTAAGAAATAAAAACAAAACAGCGTCACGTTGTACAATTGAACACGATAACGCAGACAGATAACATTGAAACGAGAAAAATGAAGCCATTGCTTTCAAGAAAGAGTCCTTTGAAATCTACGCGACTCTAACTTTAATACAATGCGAAAGATATTAAATATTACAACGCTTTTAACTCGTCGTTTCTCTTGACATAGTAGCGTAAAACGCGCGTAACAAATATTATTTGTATTCTTAATATTATTTATATTGGATCTACGTAAGATGATATTATTTTACTTTATTATTCTGTGATAAATAAAGGCAAGGTTTGGTTTAAGATCTTACTTGTATCATTTTACTTGCTAAGAAAATACTGTGATAATTACATTATGAGGACAAAATAACAGCATTTACTTAAACAAGTTACAATTTTAATTAAAATTAAATGATACAAGGTTAATACCCAAATTTATAGATACAAAAATGGTAAAAAAACATATAAAAACAAAAACAATACCATGAAAATTCAGCATCGCTACCTTTGGGTAAAATTTTCAAGATACTAGTAGCAATTCTCTTTGAATACCTACGAGTATTTTATAATTCGTGCATGTATGGGTTTGATGTATGATGATATGAGATTGTTGTGTGTGATTGTACATGTATTGATATAATTGGGTAGATATAGGACGGCAGTCACAGTGCATAAACACACATATAACGTGAGTACCCGAAACATATTATAACAAGTGCGAGTCGGACTCGCGCACGACGGGTTCCGTAGGGTATCTATGAAAACGGCAAAAAAATATGTTTTATGTATCGGGCCCCCTTAAATATTAATTTTATGTTGTTTTTCGTATTTGTTATTATAGAGGCAACTAAAATACATCATTTGTAAAAAAATTAACTGTCTAGCTATCATGGTTCATAAGATACAGCCTGGTAACAGACAGATGGACAGACGGACGGACAGCGGAGACTTAGTAGTAGGGTTCCGTTTTTACCCTTTGAGTATGGAACCCTAAAAATGTATAAATTCCGCGATAATATTATCATATATTTATAGTTGTGAATTTGTAATTTCTATTTGCACTAATCTTCCGACAATCAGGTCCGTATCACACTAATCTGTACAAGAGCGTGCTGCAGTAAGTTTTAGGCTTTCCTAAGTCTTGTTAACGTCTTACTGTATGTCGCAAATATAAAATCTAGCAGTGCCCGCGTCTTCGTTCGCGCAGACTATAATGTGCTGGGTATAGACCTCCTCTAATGGGGATTTAGTCAATATTCACCGGCTCCTAGTATGAGTGTTGGCGACAGTAGTGGGTGTGGATGGTGTGGATTTCAAAGATTTTACATCCAAAGAAATATTAAAAAAATAACTAATTTTAAATACCTAACTAAAATCCTAAATCTAAAATTTCACGCTCCTAGCTTTAAAACTGAAATTTCTGTATAGAATTTCGACCCACTTAATTGTGAAAATTCGTTATGGGTACTCTTCTGTCACAGGTGTGACAGAGGAAAGGCCATGGGAACACCTATTTTCCAACCGCAATCTGTCTGGCATTGGACCCTTTATGAGATAACCTTCTCTGACATGGAACTGGAAGCCTTGTATCAATCGTATTTGATGAGGGAGATTAGTTGTTATCTCTTTCTGCCGCTCCTTGAACTTGGACCCTTAAAAACCCAGACGGAGTTTCATCCCCCATTTTATCCCGTAAAGGTGAAGTTTTCAGAAAAACATTTATAAGATCTTGCCTCGGCTATTTACATTACTTCTATCAATAGAGCCTAATTCTAATTAGGAGTTAGAGTTTTTTTTAAACCAGTGGAAGCCCAAACAAACTTTCAACCCTTATTTGTCACCTAGGGGATAAATGTTTTAATAAAGTTAAAATACGTGTTCTGTTATTTAAAATTGATAAGATTTCTGTAAAATAAGCGTACTTTCAAATAAAAAATTGAACCACCAATATGGGTATATTGGTGGTTCAATTTTTGTCTGGGTTGATTAAAAAAAAACGGTCATACTACTTGCATCAAAATGGACTAATAAACAAACTAGAAACCCCTATTACACACTCTTTGTAGTTGATTTACAAACTTAACTTGAATGGTGAACTGGATGTTCTGATTTTGTCAAACTATAAAGGTATGTACTAAGTTTCATTGACCTTGCATCTATATATGCGAACATTCTTAGAAATATCGTCCTCTTTTAACCCTTTTAAGGGTTAATTTTCGTAAAACTGTGCAATAGGTGTCTCATTTTATCAAACCACGAAGCCAAATATCAAGTTTAATTATGCTTGCATTTAAATGAATTGATGGACCCCTAAAGAATTGTCAACCCGTAATTGTTCGTATTGTCAACCCGTCTCGTCGAGGACGGCCACCGGGGGGGTTTTAGTGCGGACCTCCTAAACAATTGTCAACCCCAATTTTACCCTCTTAGGATGAATTATCTGTTTCACCATTTTTCAAAAATGATGAAATAGATAATTCATAATAACTTAGTATATGGTTGGTGGTCTGACCACAAACCATATACTAAGTTTCATTTGCTTCCATGAAAATTGGTGGACTTACAAAAATACATTGAACCTTTATTTCACCATCTTAAGGGTCGATTATACAAAAACGGCAAAATAAATATTTCATTTTATCAAACTCCGTAGCGAAATACCAACAACAAGTTTAATTTAGCTTTGCATCAAAATTGGCGTATCTTCTAAAGTATGTCAATGTCTATTTAATCCTCCTAGGGGTTGATTTTTCAAAAACAATAAAATAAATATTTCATTATATCAAACCAAAAAGCTAAATACCTACTAAGTTTCATTGACTTCCAAACAAACTTGCAACCCTTATTTCACCACCTTAGGGTATGATTATTCAAAAACGGCGAAATAAACATATCATTTTATTTAACTGTAAAGCCAAATACCAAGTTTTATTGACTTTGCATCAATATTGGCGGACTTCCAAAAAAACTGTCAACCCCTATTTAACCCTCTTAGGGGTTAATTTTACAAAATCGGTGAAATAAATATTTCATTATATCAAACCACAAAGCTTAGTATCACGTTTCATTAAGCTTACATCAAAATTGAAGGACTTTCATGCAAACTTTCATCCCCTATTTAACCCTCTTAGGGGTGGAATGTCAGAAAATCCGTTCTTAGCTGACGTCTACGTCATAAAAGGAAACTCTTGTAATTATTAAACACCGAAAGTGAAAAATACCAAATGATTTGTCTTTTCGTATTTTTAAATGTATTTTTCATTTTTACAATCTTTTGTCTAGCCTAGTTGGTTTTATGTATGTTAAGATTCGTGTGAGCTAAAATTTTTCATACACTTTACGCTTAGATGACAATATATAATTACATTAATGAAGTTATTCTTAATCCAACATGGCAGATGCTTCAAAACGGCGTACCATGTATTTTTATGCACCCCTATGATATCCAGTGAAAGAGTTTTCTGGCGAAAATACGAGACCAAAATGACGGTACAGAAATTTTGTTTTACTCTCAGCATTTTAAAATTTTAATTGTATTTTACCTTTTTCTCGATGCCAGGTAAGCGCAGGCAAGACAACCTTAAGCCGTGTCACACCTCATTCGGAACGGAGCACAGAAATACGTTTAAATGCCCTTGACACAACCTTCTATCTTCCAATCGATCACCGCTCGAAGACACCTTGGCGATACAGTGAATCCGATTCTAATGGCTTAGTATTGAACGTGGTTTAGAGATGTATGTCTCTTGGGATTGAAATAGACTTGATCAGTACACAGTTTTAACGTTTAATATTAAATTGATCTTAGGCGGTTGTCCACATACAGCCTGATAGGATAAACGTAACGCATCTTAGCATTTTCATTGTTTTTTAAGTGAATCTTCTTTAGAATCCTTGTGATTTGAAAGTAGATAAAATAAAAATGCGTTACGAAAGCAGTTGTCGGCGCTACAGCTAGATGGCGCTGTACCCCTTTCTTAGTCACGCTAACGATTTTATTTCGAAGCTTGTATACGAGCGTCAGTTTGGTATATGCGAAATAAGATTTCGAAATATGAGCAGTGATTACTTTATCGATTTTTGAAAAAGCATAAGTCTTAATACCCTTGTTTATTATTTATTTGACGACCCGCGTGGCAGAGTGGTCACCATACCGGTATGACACGCAGTGAGTTCCGGGTTCGATTTCTGGCCAAACAGACGTCTGAATGATGAATTTTCGTTTCTCTTTTGGCTCTGCGTGTTTGTGTATGTGTCTTTGTGTGTGTCCATAGCACCCACGATACAGGAGAAAATCCTAGTGTGGGGCTATGAGTGTAGAAAGCGTTAAGCTAAGCGTTATTAAGTTCACTTCTGCTGTAAGTGAATGCTTACACACACTGTTTTTTTTATTTCATTGAAGTAGTAAACGAGCATGCAGTCTAGCTGATGATAAGTAATAACTGCCACTCATGGACATCTATAAGAAAGTTCATATAGAATAGGGGTTTGATCTAAAGTCAATTAACAGATGCGTTGCTACTCTCGAGGGTTAAGATGGCTTGGCTCAGATGATCAGCCAAGTGAGCTAGGCATATCCTATCAAGGAAATCTAAAGACTAGGCAGTAGAACCTCTTTGTGTTTCAGCATCGGTGCCAACATCGCCACAAATATGCCTGCCTGACATTGAACGTAATGCTACTGTGTCTGATTTGACGGGTGTCGTAAGGGAGACACTTAATTCACGCATTTCAACTTAGTCCTCAGTGGTACCGCGCAATACATACAAACACACATAAATACGCTCGGAAACATTACCCTGCTTCTGATGCAGTCGGGTAATATTTTAAAAATAGGTCGTATTACAAAGAGTTATACCATCTTAAAAGTAATATCCGGTTTATTTATTTCTTTATTTTTTCATTTTATAATAGTACCAGTACATTACGTAGAACGTTACCCTCAACGGCTATTAAAGGATCCATTACTAAACTCAAAATAATTTTATTAAGCGCTACTTACTTTCAAGCGTTGTGAAGGGAATTTACAATTTGATAGCGTTATTACGGGAACTCGATCCTGGTACTTAGGCCGATTTGCTTGAACCCCTAATGAGGGTCACGTCTTTAAGGTTACTTGGCAACGTTATTCCGGGAATATTTCTTTTAAGTAGGGAATATGACACGGGGTTATGTTTATGCAAATTGTTTGTTTGCAATTTTGTTTGACTAAAAGTGATCGCTCCAAAACGAGTTCGTTCAAGTATTTCAAAGGTGGCAACGGATCAGGGATCGGTTTCAGATAAAATCCCTGTTTGACTTGGTGTTGGTTACAAATTCCTGTGGGACTTTTTTATATAGTACGGAAGTAGCCACAGATGCGTTGCTACCCTTGAGGACTAAGATGGAATGCCTCGGAAAAGTATGTTTCCCTTACCACACCCTTCAGACCAGAACACAACAGTGCATAACACTGCTGTTATTAGGCAGAAATAGGTGTGGCGGTGGTGCTTCCGGAGTCGAACCACAAAGAGTTCTACCACCTTAAAACGTATACCTACTCGTACCATATCTCTTGCTTCATATCTTAAATCATGTAGTCCTTTATGTCATTCGTCATTTTCTAGGATTCAGAGAAAAGTACAGTAATAGGAAGACGTAGCCCCACGAGTGTATGTATGTATGTATGTCTATATGTATGTCTATTTTTTGGCACGTGCTGCGCCCCAAACGGCTTGACGGATTGTGACGTAGGGGATATCATTAAAATCGTCTTAAATTGCACAATTACATAGGCTATATATACCTTCTTTTTTAAATGGCGCCTGTAAAATAGGGCGGACGACTTTTTAATTATCAGGAAAATATGAGTATCAAATAAAAGGTAGTAAGTAGACCATTCTAAATATAAATATATTATAATATTTTTACTTGACTATTTCAACAAAAACTCAAAAACAAAAAAAAACGAAAGATATATCATTGATATTATATTTTTCGTTTTCTCCATCGAAAATTCTCGATCAACCACTGTTTATTGGCTTTGGGCGAGTGATTTTTGATGTGGGGAACAAGCGAACGACGAATATAAAGCGTCAGGCGTCAAATATTTCCCTTCGTTAGCGTAAGCCCTCGTTAATGAAGGCTTAAGTATCTGAAAATAAGCAATTATTATTAAGGATAATTTTACAGCAGAGCTTACTTATGATCAGCAACGTCTTAAAATAGAATACAAATAAAAGGTAATTACGCGTTAATTAAGTAAAGGTAAAATCCAACGTTGTTTTTTTGATGATGGTAAGTTGTACTGCTGTCCATGGACATCTGTAAGCAACTTCATATAGGACAGATGTGCTATCTGAAGTCAGTCCCAGATGCATTGCCACTCCCGAGATCTAAGATCTTAGCTCATATATACGAGTAAGTGAGCCAGCGTGGTTTGGTAACACCACCGCTATACGTATTTGTACCAAGTGGAAGCAGTGTTAAGTGCTGTAGTGTTCGAAGTTGCGCTAATGTATTTGTAACAAGGCGTAGCAACGCAATAGTGGCCGAGTTAAGGGACTCCAATTCCTTTTTTTTTTTTACTTTTGTTTTCGAGTGGGAACCTTCAAAAGGTACCCGACGCATTGGGAGCGGTGCCAGGTTATGTGGGATTTTTACCGCACAATGTAAAACCCCCCCGGTGGCCGTCCTCGACGCTACAAGGAGGACTCTGGGATCTCCAAAGGAACACAACCGGAGTCCTCTGAGCGCGTTGCGCCATCGGGCTCCTCCCAGGTGAGCGGCTGGGCCCACCGCACCAACTGGTTTTTACGACAGTATGCGACCACACATACCGTCGTCCTTCCCGGGGCCGCCTGGCTGGACCGTTCGAAATCACACTCTTGCCGCCCGCAACCCCGGAAGCCCAGAACTACAGGGATGAGGGACTCCAATTCCTAGTAACCAATATCCGGGATCGTTTCGAGATTTCTATGGGTGGCAGCGGTCCCTTACCATCAGGTGGGATTTTAAATTGTTTATTTATTTAAAATCCCGCAATTACGAAGAAGTAATTCAGTGATGTTCGCTTCGAAATTCTATAATATTTGTCTTCTAATTTTATATTTTACGAATGATGTATGATAAACTTTAAGTATAGACTTAAAGTTCATGATACTTCGTTCGTAAATCATAGGATTTCAGACTAATATTATGATTTAATTGACACATTTTAAATATATGATATAAGACTAATATTATCGCGGAATTGATACATTTCAATATGTAACGGGTACTCACGATATGCGATTTTACAGAGGGGATGGTTTTAAATTAGCGCAAACGTGGAATCCAGTGGTTAGTTTATGTAAATCACAAATAATGCAAAATTCGGTGCGTAAGGATACAGTTAGTGATGTGTGTCGTGATATGGAACCTGAAAAAGAAAAACGAACTAGACGTAGGGTAGATAGGTTAATCTACAACTAACGCTTGTCAACGGTTTATCCCGGGGTCGAAATATCGGCAAAAAGAAATTCAAAAACTGCATATCATCAGTACCCGTTAAATATTAATTACTAAAAGTCATCACTACAATACGTACAAAATTGTATGTCAATTACTAAAGTTTTTTATTGTTATTTTGAAGTATATTTCGTATTTAGACGTCAGCGAGAATTTGTTTGATCTTCATCATGGCATTTGTCGCATCACGTCACTGTGCTTTCATGTAATTCCTCTTTTCACACCGAAACTTTAAGGAAACTCGTAGAAATCTTGAAAAATTCTCCAAAGAATAAGAATGGCGAAAATTTCCCACACGACTTGTTCGGAAAGGAGACGCGAATGCAAGTATTTCTTTTTGGGTGTATTTGAGTTCATGGATAACTAAGACGCGGTGCCTATGTTAAATATAATATTTGACTAAAACATTATATGTCTTTTTTACTTTGTCTATGCTGTATCATAGTAGGCTTTATTTAGTTAAATATTTGCTGAGGTATTATTTCAATATTTGGTAAATCCTCTCTGTACTGTTCGTGGCGGCCTTCTTAATATTATATTGTTGATTTAGATTATACTCCTCCTTGAATTCCTCAGTGTGTAGATTTCTTTTAAATATTTTCCCTACCGTTATATAAAGGTATTAGATAGTTAGATAATTAAGTTGTAATGCGCACGTTACTTTGAATATAGTAGGTGGGCCTGTTTTGGGAAACTCTCAAAAGGTACCCGACGCCGTGGGAGTGACGCCAGGTTATATGGGATTTTTACCGCACTGTAACCCTCCCGATGGCTGTCCTCGGCGCTGCCATGAGGACTCCGGATTCACACGTAACTTTGAACTGAACTTCGAATATGAAAGGTGGGCCTAGGATTCAAATATCGGAACCCCGAATGAGAAGCCCAGTATCAACCACTAAACTATCACTGCTACATATAGTCCTTAGAGTTAGATTTGTGATTAACATTATACAAGATTTCTGTAATGACTGTGGTTGATAATTAGCACCTGATGATTGGCTGTTCCTATCAAGCGGACAACATTCTTCTTCGATATAGCTTTTATGCAAAAATTGTACGCTGAATGATTTTATGCTCAATTATTATCGAGTGACCTACATCGTAGCATTTGCTTCTCAACTCCGTTCTATTGTTCAGTGATGTACGACCAAAAACAATGTTAAAGGTCTGTTTCCACCACGACAAACGATAAACAGGGCAGATTTCTACTAATGCGGAGATGTCAGCTGACTAGAGCGGAGTGGTACTGTGCCCTTCATTATCATCAACCCATTATTGTCCCATTGCGTGGCTTGGGTACTCTCTCAGAAAGAGAGAGTTTTAGGCCATAGTCTACCGCGCTAATCAAGTGCGAATTGATCGACTTCACACACCTTTGAGATCTTTTTTTTTGAAGAACTTTTCTCAAATTTCAACCATTATGCTATCACTGTGCCCTTAGTACGAGCCTGTTACCTTTCCTCAAAACGAATGATCGTTTTGAGGAAAGGTAACGGTTGATCGTACGTTTACATTTTCGCCTATAAATTGCTATGTACATTGCACGTTTACGTTTTCGTTTTTGGCAATGCAAATAGCAAACGAGCATGCAGCCCACCTGATGGTAAGTGGCTTCTGCTGCCCATGGACATCTGTAATCAACCCTAGGTAAGATCAAAGTCTCACCTAAGGTTAGCCACAGACGCGTTGCTCAGGGGTAGCAACGGACTGAAAAGTATGTCTCCCTTACCACATCCTTCAGACCAGAACACAGAAGTGCTTAACACTGCTATTATTAGGCAGAAATAGGTGTGGCGGTGGTGCTTCCGGAGTCGAACCACAAAGAGTTCTACCACCTTCAATTAGCAAACGAGCATGCAGCCCACCAGATGGTAAGTGGTTACTACTGCCCATTGACATATGTAATCAGCTCTAGGTGAGTCTCACCTTAGGTTAGCCACAGATGCGTTGCTACCTCTGAGA
>MOOZ01000337.1:3315806-3332266 GCA_002930495.1 Cecropterus lyciades
TCTCCCTTACCACACCCTTCAGACCAGAACACAACAGCGCGTAACACTGCTGTTATTAGGCAGAAATAGGTGTGGTGGTGGTGCTTCCGGAGTCGAACCACAAAGAGTTCTACCACCTTTAAAATATAGAATATAAAATATAATCTATCAATCGTAAAACTACGCTATAAGACTCGATTAAACCTGTTAACAATATGCGGTTCGACCTGTACATTCTTTTTAGTTCGACTTCGGAAGTACCACCGCCATTACTGCCTAGTAATAGTGCCACGCACTGTGTTATCGCCTGAAGGGTGTGATAACATTCTTATCCAAGGTGATCCAACTTAGTCATCGGGGGTAGCAACGCATTTCTGACTAACATCAGGTAGGACTCTGATCTTACTTTGGGATGGTTACAGATGTCCATGGGCGGCAGTAACCGCTTACCATCAAGTGGACAGCATGCTTGTTTGCTATTTCCATATAATAAAAGAGTAATTTAATATTTTAAAACATTAACTATGTTTTTCTTTTTATGTCTCTGTTCCTGTTACTAGGCTACGATGTGCCTGTCATCCCTGGAGAGCTGTAATCAATCCCAAATAGACAGAGTCCTATCTGGAATCGATCACAGATTTTTTACTGTGTCTTATTTTAGTGTCGGCACCAATTGACATTAAGTCGGCTCGACAGTATTCTAGGGATGATAAATGTATCAGATATACATATTAGGATGTGTATATAGATAGCACTGTTCATATTAGAATAGTAGTAATAGGTACGGTACGTATACGACCGTACAACCTAATATGTTCATAAACCATTCGACATGTGGTTATGGTTAAAAATAAGTTTCAGTACCATTTAGTAAAAATATCTATAAAGTGGAAATTTTTGATGACATCTATATTTATTTTCATACTTATCTTTCATTAGCTAAGACACTACCTAATTATAATGATTACTTACAACATTTCCGTTTGAGTTCTTTGCGACATCATCGAGAGCTGCTAGATATAATTTCGACGACCCGCGTGGCGGAGCGCTCACCATACCGGTCTGACACGCAGTGGGTCCCGGGTTCGATCCCCGGCCAGACAGACATCTGAATGATGAATTTAGATTTCTGCTCTGGGTCTGGGTGTTTGTGTATTCGTCTTTGTGTGTCCATGGCAACCACGATACAGGGGAAAATCCTACTGTGGGGCTATGAGTGTAGAAAGCGTTTATGCATAAACTAATAAATTACAGTTCTGATTCTCCTAATCTTTTGTCTAAGATACCTATAATATACAATATATCCATACCTAAGGTGTTGCCAAGATTTGAGAAATATTCTACTTTTAGTGTGAGTAGAGTATAATCTAATTTGGGACATAATGCTCCATTGCACCGAATATTAAATAGCTACAACAGGATTCACAATATAAATACCATATCGGCCCAGAGAAGAGTAGGACAAAGTTCTGAAAACAGTCTTATTACAGTGTTAGATGTAGATATTTTTTCCAATTCCTTCCTCCAGTTTAAGAGATTAGTGTCTCAGGCACTACTTTTAAGTTAATTATGTAATAATTCGTTTTTTAATAAACAATTTAATTTAAAATTTGAAATAATACTTATTATTAATTCGCTAATTGAAATAACGAACCATGCAAGAAAAAATATTATAAACAAGCTGAGCCTCGTGGTCCTCTGATACCCGCGTTAAAAAAATATACATGCGCGTAGAGCGCGCGCGGTTTCATAGGTTTTAAATTTTTTGTGCGGAACCCTAATTACATTTTCTAAAATAAAAGTAGCCTAAGTTACGCTTTATGACATCAGCTATCCAACAGTGAAAGTCCCTTCAAAATAGGTCTAGTGGTTTCAGAGATTACCCAGAACAAACAGACAAACAGAAATACAGACAGACAAAAAATTTACTGATATTTTGTCATCAGTATATACTTCCATATACATTTAGTGAAAAGCTGTTATTTTTATATAACAAACAGATACTTCAATTTTATTTATATGTATAGATGTATAGATAAAACAATGAAATTCATACAAACACACACATAATATATGTATGTGCATGCATGCATTTTATTGCAGTGACTCTTTTCTACTGTAAGTGTTTAGAACAAAAATGTGAAAGCGTTTTTTAATTTGAAAAAAACTATAAATTATATCATTATGTACCAGTACATTAAGCTGTACATTTCCTAATTAAATAAATATTAAAGCAATGAAACCATTCCAAATTAACACCGCTTTAACTACGTGAGCCCTATTAACCAATATCAGGGCTTAATGTAATAAGACGTCAAGTTAATTGTGATTAAAGTTAAAAATTTCCTTTTGGAAGCGCCGACATGATGTCAGTTATAAAACTACGTTCAGCTTAATTACAAGTAGTAACTAACTTCCACCGAGCAGATGGCACCAGTAAGATTCAAGTAAGAAAAATGCGGGGTTTGCTGTAAACGGAAGTAGCATTTGTAACTATTAAATTAAATATTTAATATTTGTGAAAATTTTTATATCAATAAAAAAGTTTCACAAATATTAAATATTCAATATAAAAATATATTCATATATTTAAGTTTAAAAAATTAAATACTTAAGTGTTACAATATAATCAATTACAATCATACTTAAGTGTTACAATATAATCTTAAAAATGTAAACTCGACCACGATGCATGCCGTGGTGGCCTGTAATTAAGACAGCATTTAATTTAAGCCTAATCTGGTTCTTAGTTGTAAGTGCAATGTATTGTCTAGTAGGCTATCCTTTTTAAATAAATAAATATTTGTGATAGCTTGGCGAATTTCGGTCCTTGGCGTTATACGTCGGAGGTTCGAATCCTAGCCTCGAAGCCAGATTCGAATCCCATACTTTAAGTTTTGCTGCGTTTTCATTTTTTTTAGGGTTCCGTACCCAAAGAGTAAAAATTGAACCCTATTACTAAGACTCCGCTGCCTGTCTGTCTGTCGCTAGGAATCTCACCTCATGAACCGTGATAGCTAGACAGTTGGAATTTTCACAGTTGATGTATTTCTATTGCCGCTGTAACAAAAAATACTAAAAACAAAATAAAATAAATATTTTATAGGGGCTCCCATACAACAAACTGGATAATTATGCCATATTTTAAAAATAATGGCGGCGACCCGCGTGGCGGAGCGGTCACAATACCGGTCTGCCGCAGTGGGTCCCGGGTTCGATCTCCGGCCAAACAGACATGAGTTTAGATTTCTGAATGATGAGTTTAGATTTCTGTTCTGGGTCTGGGTGTTTATGTATTAGTCTTTGTGTGTCCATGGCACCCACGACACAGGAGAAAATCCTACTGTGGGGCTATGAGTGTAGAAAGCGTCTATGTTTCTATTTATGTTTAATGGTACGGAATTCTTCTTCGCACTTGGCCGATTTTTATACTGTTGAAGTAGCAAACAAGTATGCAGTCCACCTGAAGGTAAGTGGTCACTGCCACTCATTGATCTCTGAAAACAAGTTTATATAAAACAGGGGTTCTATCTGAAGTCAATAACAGATGCGTTGCTGGTTCTCAGGACTAAGAAGGTCTGTTTGTCCCTGTAGTTTCGGGACCAGAATAGGGCTACGGTATCCCCTGCCTGTCGTAAGAGGCGACTAAAAGTTCGCTTTTGGGGTTGCGGGCGGTAAGAGAGGGAGCTCGAGCCGTTCAGCCAAGCGACCTCGGGAAGGACGGCGGCATGTGTGATCGCATACCGTCGTTACATGTGACGTGCGGTAAAAACCGCACATAACCCGGCGTTGCTCCCATGGCGTCGGGTACCTTTTGAAGGTTTCCCCTCGTCAAAAAAAAAGGACTAAGAAGGTCGCTTCATATAAAAAATTATTCAGCTATCACTCCTATCCATCCCAATGCAAGAACTGCTTTACGCTAGACATAGGTGTAGCGGTGGTACTTCCCCGGTCGAACCATACTCATTCTAAACCTTGCAAATTAATAACCCATGCTTTAATGGCGAAGGAAAGTGTTTGACTTGTAAACGAAATAAATATTAAACATAAACATATACACTTTCTACACTCATAGCCCCACAGTAGGATTTTCTACTGTGTCGTGGGTGTCATGGACACACAAAGATGAATACACAAACACCCAGATCAAGAACAGAAACCTAAACTCATCATTCAGATATCTGTCTGGCCGGGGATCGAACCCGAAACCCGCTGCGTGGCAGACCGGTATGGTGACCGCTCCACCACACGGATCGTCGTAGTAATACACAAATCGTACTCAGTTTTTAATTATTATCAAACTTTTATGTATATATTTTTGTTTGTGCATTAAATTTGAGGTATTCACTTGTAAATCAGATAAAATTTAATTTAATTGACGAAATAAGGTACATTTTATAGTAATAAGTCGATTTTAGATTGTTAGTAATATAAATATTCAATGTTTTATTTAACATATTAAGAATAATTATAATCAATATTATATTTGCACTACTTCTCTACATCACCATCAATATGTCAAATCTAGCTGTTGCCCGCTATAACATAAATATTCTGCCTCGTCACGTATCCGATCTGAACAGGCTTATTGGATTAAGTCGGAAGCTTTAACAGTTAATGAGAAGCCAATTTATTTTGTACCTACGGAGTGTGTACTAGCATAATGCATAAGTTTTGCTCTATACGTAATTTAGTAGATTAATAAAAGTTTAGTTCCTTCACTCAAAAGCATAGGTACGAGTATCCTTAGGTTACTGAATAACTCCTGATTTTGAGAGTAAAATTTTAAAATTTGCACACAGATGCACGCTTTCAGCAATGCCCATAAATTTGCTATCATAAGCGGAGATCTTACCATTTAAGTCGGAAAATGACCCTACTACGAAATGTTAGCGTAACTGAGTTGAACAAACAAATTGCTACTGGCAATCATAGATGGCGCCATATATGTACGAAAACGGAATTTTCTGTTTACAGTAGGTTTTAATGGTGTTTACGGTGTGTTTGTGTCCTCATCTCTAGCCGTGATCATGGCTGTGAAACATTTACATATGAATGTAAAAAAACTATATTGTTAATTTTGTTCAAAACGTTACTTCTCACGGGGGTTAAAATGGTCGCTTTATATTGTAGTCGGCCGGCAATCCTTTCACCGTTAAGGTGAAACAAACAAGCAAGAACCGCTTCGCGCTATGAAGAGAAATGGTGGTAGTATACTCGGGTATGCGTTGCTGCCCCTATAGAAAATATTGATATAGATATTGAAAGTTTGAATGCCTCCTTGAGTGTCTGTTACAACAAACTTCAAACAAGAACACTACAGCGCTTAACATTTGTCTTAGTAATTCTCTTCTGTCTTTGCTAAATCTGGGATATACATCAAGGTAACAGCAGATTGGAAGATGGTTGAACTCTTTGTGGTTCGACTCTGGAAGCACCACCGCCACACCTATTTCTGCCTAATAAGCATTAGTCTCAGGTATAGTAAGAGAGATATACTTTTCCGAGGCATTCCATCTTAGTCCATGAGAGTAGCAACGCATCTGTGGCTAATCAGAGGTGAGGCTTTGATCTTACCTAGGATTGATTACAGATGTCCAGGGGCGGCAATAGCTACTTACCATCAGGTAGCTGCATGCTCGTTTGCTAGTTCCATACTATAAAAAAAAAAAATGAACAGCTGATGAAAAATTGTGCAACGCATAGCGACAGGCAGATGATGCAAGTTTCAAACAATGTGAGAACTCGTGTGATTAATTGCTTCGCGGTACTCGTATCGGTACTCGGTACCAAATATTGGTGATAACTAATTTAACTTGCTTACTTTACAAAGTTAATATTATTATAACCCGTGTGAGTTATTAATTATTAGGTTACGTTATTAAATTTGGTAGAACTACAGAATTATCGACTGAGAGGTAGTTATTACTATTTCTCTGTTGCTACAAGCTTTTTATGTGTTACTATGTTCTAGTGTGAAGTATTAATTATAATTTTATTAAATAACGCTAATTTCTTATCAAAGTAACAGTATTTTATTCTTGCTTACAACAATTGTCAAACGTCCAGCGCGAGAAAACATATGACTCCCCTATTATTTTGAAAAATAATTTTATCAATAAGTTTTTATGTAAAAATCATTTTAAATATAGATTCAACATCAAAATACATTAAGCAATTTAATTTAAAAAATAAAACATTTTTTTCTAACATAATGGTGGAGAGGCAAAAAAACTTATACAACGTATTTATCCTTAGAGAGTATTGCAAATTGCATATGGTGAGCCAAACTAAACTGAGAGTTCTTTTAAAAACTCAAAGGTAAGAAATCAGCTATTCCTTATTCGCCTGGAGTGATAGGCATACAAACATCGTAAGGAAACCTACACGCTCAAGAGTTCTGTAAAAACATGGTATAATTTAGTCAATGTGGTAGGAAGAAGTTATGTTAAATATTTTAATCCCTTTTAACCAAATGCGTCAAAAGGATGTTCTTTTAGGCACACTCTACAGCCCAAACGAATTGACAGATTTTGACATATACGGTGTTGTTGAATTTATGCCAATTGTCAAGTGGCATACGCTATATGATATTTGAATATGGATAAGTACATAAATAATGAAGTATATTAAAATATTAATTATACAGTGAAGAAGCTGCAGTAATGGACAAACAAAAATAATAGAAATAAAAGAAAACTACGTTTGTCGCCGCATGCAGTCCTTTACTAAATATGTATGTAAGATCTAACTGTCAATGTACTTCATGAGAATAGTATTTATTTTTCCCGTTTCAGTTATAGCAGTCGGGTCTTTGATTTTATAATAATTTATTTAATTACTCTGACAAGATACCCATTTTCAGTGGTGGGATGTAATTGTGTTGATGATATATTTGTACAACAGAAAGAGACTAAGGTTTGAAAGGTAGTACCAGAGTGACTAAGACGAGGATCCATCACCATGCATATTCCTAATTTGAAGCTGCTTTTTCGTTTAAGTTGAAGGTATTGATGTCCGCTGTCTTACATATAAAGCCTCCATCTGAGTACTTAGAAGTAACGCATCTGTCACCGGCTCTGAAGAACGTAAAGATGATTCCCGATAGATTTTCTAGATAACGTTCCTAACGACTTACCATGCATTCTACCAACTACAAAATTATATTACTCAAACATTTAATCGTCAGATAATAAATAAATTTAACCACTTGGGTAATTTAAAGTTTATGACAATCTGTAAATTCGCATAACGAGTTAAATTCCGGAAAGTGTCATTTATTAACGTAGTATAGTAACGATCCACTTCAGCGTAGAAAGGCGAAATTAAAAGTTTGCCTGTTATATTAATCACCAGTTATATTATGGCTGTCTGCTTTTAATTACGTTGGAGTTACCCAAAAAATGTTGGATTCATTAATTCATGCCGGTCTTGGTGTCTGCAAACCTATTAAACTAACATTTTGTCGGGATAGTGAACAATAGCTTACACAGACTAATTAATTGGCTTCTTAGTTCTAAAATCTACTCGGGTGGTTGGGACGTTGAACCCTCTCTCTCCCTTTGTTTTTTTCATTGAAATAGGAAATGGGCTTGCAGGTTACTTGATGTTAAGTGGGTACTGCCGCCAGCTGTATGTACGCCGTCCCTACTTATGTCAGCCGGCATCTACAGCTTACCACCGAAACGAAACAGCTGCTTCTGACAGAAACAGTTGTACCGGTGGTAACTGCCTGTAAAAAATATTTTAATATATTTCAAAATATATACATGGATGGTGTGGAATGTTCAACCATATTTATTCAGACGGCTCCCAAAAATCCGTATATAGAAAAACACTGTTTGGATCACTGACCTTTTAATATATATATAAACATTGTAACAATTGAAGAAGGCAAATGTGTACAAATTGTTGAGACTTTTTATAGTGCTACAAGATGATCTTGTTAGCGTGTTTCAGAAAACTTAACAGCGTCATCTATTGACAGAGTGATAAAATAAAAAATACAAATAATAAGTAAAAAAATACAAATTTAGCTTAAACAATATTTATCTTTCTCTTTGTTTTTATTTTTGCCCGTACAGTTACTATTGGGTACAGATCTTTTCTAAAAATGTAAAGAGGATATATATGGAACCCTCAGGAATACCTACATGCGTTCCCTCGGGATGATTTAGGCCGTAATTAATCACGCTTATCCAAGTGTGTAGTTGGCTTCTCAAACCTTTGAAATTTGTTTTAAAGATTTCTCAATAAACAAGTCTGGCTGAACTCTGAATCAATATAATTGAAATTCATCATCATTTTCTCTAGCTATATTTTTTCTTTTATCGTTGACGAAAATGATAACATAACGACGACAAAAATGATAAATCACAGATTTTAAATATCCATCCGCAACGCGACAGGCCTTAATACATTCCACTAGTTCATTAGACCATCTTTGCCTTTGTAAAAGTATGTGTGTCAGTTAATAACATTTTTTTACAAGTGTTACGTATTTGCACGTGCAAACAGAAACCGCTACCTTAATTTGATTGTGCATGAAAGCAATTGTCGACTGTGAAAACTACGTGAAACAAAAGGGATGAATTTACACGTTCATAAATTGTGCTGAAATTTGCAATGGAAATAAAACAGACCGATGTATGTTGGTTTTATTTTAAACAACGAATTGTTATGGTTTTTACATTGTTTTATGTTTAAATTTTTATTAATTCAAATGTCCTTGTTTGTTTTTCAAGTAAGTTTTGTGTAAATGATTATTTTTTCAGCGATACATGTGTGTAAAGAATATTGTTGGACATAAACCTCCCACAAATGTTATCAATATTTCTTTGAACATAGATTTACAGCGAAATATTTTTTAAGTCATCACCTATCATCATATCATAAAAAATGGATTGCACGCTACTTTGAAACTGCTAGTTTCTAAAACAAGACATAGAAAGTTAGATTGTCGTAGTCACCACGAGTGCTGTAACAGAAGATGCATGACTGCCGAGTACTGGATCCATCGACTAAAATAAATCATAACAGAACATAAAACGCTTTCTACACTCATAGCATAGTAGGATTTTCTCCTGTGTCGTGGGTGCCATGGACACACAAAGACGAATACAAACACCCAGATCCAGAACAGAAATCTAAACTCATTCAGATGTCTGTCTGGCCGGGGATCAAACCCGGGATCCACTGCGTGTCAAACCGGTCTAGCGACCGCTTCACCACGTGGGTCGTCTATTTGTTACGACTTCTACAATAAGTGAAGTAGTAGAGCTTTTGTCTGTAATAAATCTATTGATACTTTCTTTCTCTATATCATGCATAATTGCGTGCATTGCCACTTAATCAACATATTTCGCAATAAACAGAAGTGAAATTGCTTGTAAAAATTTACTTGTTTCATTTCGATTACAATTAGTATCACACGCGCGACATCTATGGTAGGATAAATGTACTATGCCAGAAGTATCTGCGGGAGACTCAGTGTACCAACCTACTTCAAAGATTCATGGTACATTTTTTTCTTTGAAACTTATATCTTAACTTATTGATATATGTGACTATTTCATAGGAATTCTGCGGTATCTACGACTGTAGTTCTTTATTATAGGATAAACGTATGGAGAATACGGTTACGCATTAAGTTGGCTCTTTAAGCCCCTAGGGGACATAATAAAGAACAAATAAACAGAATAAAAATATCGTCAAAATGTTTCTAATTAAATAAAATAATTAGGGGCCGTTAAACCAACATCGTTAAGTTATGGACATAACAGCTGTAGTAAGTGCGGTACCAAGTTATATTGTTAGCTGTATAATTTTACACCGATGTGAGCCTCACGTGGGCGAGGATAGTCGAATAATAAATTGTTGATATTTACGAGCGACGTAGATTAATTAGAACTAGTTGTCTGCCACATAGGTCGAAATTCGACGATAATTATACTCAATTAAAAAGTAATCTTCTTATATCATGTATTTTTTTTATAGTACGGAAGAAGCAAACAAGCTTGCAGCCCACCTGATGGTAAGTGACTGCTGCCGTTCATGGACATTTTTAATCCACCCTAAGTAAGATCAAAGTCTCATCTAAGGTTACCCACAGATGCGTTGCTACCCCTAAGGACTAAGATGGAATGCTTCGGAAAAGTATATCTCCCTTACCACACCCTTCAAACCAGAACACAACAGCGCATAACACTGCTGTTATTAGGCAGAAATAGGCGTGGCGGTGGTGCTTCCAGAGTCGAACCACAAAGAGTTCTACCACGTAAACGTGTTTACCGCAGTAATGAATATCCTAAGTGTTAATTTAGATCATAATCTATTTGGATGCTTAATTTCAGCGAATACGACCAGTAGTTTTACGTGAAAAAGCAACAAACACACATACATCTTCACAAACTTTCACATTTTAATATCAATAAAATTTTATCTTTGTAACATACATAATTCGAAAACAGGTCTTTTTGCTACAAAAGTATAGAATCATTTTGAAAAAAAAAAAAAAACTTTTACAGTATTTTAAACGCATGTGAAATCGCGGGGCTAACCAATAAAAATACCTCAAAGTTTAATAATGATTTATGTCGATTTTCGTCTACCAGACTCAAACTAGTTCGTATAACGCTGAGTAAAGGTCAAAAGAATATCAGATTTTCAAAAATCGCGTATCACCATCATTCGTGACTTTGAAATACGCTGCGTATTCTTTTTTGTTTTCGTTATTTTAACCAGTTACGTCATTGATTTTAACATGCCCTCGAGATCTACGCGATTCCCGGGATTTAAAATATCCTTTATTAATTTCCATACTGATACTATCTGCTGGATTTTTAAAAATGTTTTGTATTCCTGGTAGTCGAAATTGATAACTAATTTGAGGAATTGTGTATTCATTCAACAGCTATCACACAAAAAAGGTGAAACCGATGTTCGGTTTAAAAACAAAAAGTAGCAAAGACAATTGTTTTATCTTTGTCTTTTTTAAAAACATTACAAGTTAATTTTTTAACAATGTTTTCAATTATATTTACAATTTCTTTTTTCATCGTGGTTTGAAGGTGGTAGAACTCTGTGTTTCGACTCCGGAAGCACCATTGCCACACGTATTTCTGTCTATTAACAGCAGTGTTATGCGCTGTTGTGTTCTGGTCTGAAGGGTGTGGTAAGGGAGACATACTTTTCCGACGCATTCCATCTTAGTCCTTAGGGGTAGAAACGCATCTGTGGCTTACCTTAGGTGAGACTTTTATCTTAGCTAGGGTTGGTTACAGATGTCCATGGGCGGCAGTAGCCACTTACCATCAGATGGGTCGTATGCTTGTTTGCTATTTTCATACTATTAAAAAAAATCGTCTACCCATTATTGTCCCACTGGTGGGCACGGGTCTTCTCTAAGTATGAGCGAAGTTCATCTGATGGTAAGTGGTCACTGCCACCCATTGAGATCTATAAGCAATTTAATACGGAGCAAGGATTCTATCTGAAGTTAATCACAGATGCATCACTAATCCAAACGTCTCAGTTAAGATTTGATTAAAATACGATATTAAATCTTCAAAGAACCGATCCATTGATATCAAGAAAATACGTAGAGATGAAATCTAAATCGAATTTGGGTTCTCAATTACATTGCAGGGATTCCGCAAGATTTATAATACCCTGGATACTGTGGCATATATTTAAAACATTAACTAGAAGTATATCGGTAAGTACATGACAGCTTTGGTGTTTGCGTTCCACCTGAGTAGAATATTTGCGTACAAGGTATAGATTTTTTTAAAATAACATATAATTATCAATGTAAACTTTGAAATGTAAGATCATCACCATCCATTCATCCATCAGCCCTTTTAGGTCCAGTGCTGGACAAAGGCTTTCCTGAAACATAAACATAAACGCTTTCTACACTCATAGCCCCACACTAGGATTTTCTCCTGTGTCGTGGGTGCCATGGACACGCAAAAACGAATACACAAACACCCAGTCCCAGAACAAAAATCTAAACTCATCATTCAGATGTCTGTCTGGCCTGGTATGGTGAACGCTCCACCACGTGGGTCGTCATGACCATGTTGACCACCCAAAATGGCAGATATTCAATGCCCGAATTAAAAAAAAAAGAAATAAACTAAAAATAAAAAAGAAACTCTAAGTGTAATTGACTACCGTTAAAACTAAACGGAATTTTTTTAACATATCGATTGGACGAGATTAAGTGAATAGCACTATATGTCTACCTTACCAGGATCTTCAAAGCTGAAGAGGTAGGGCTTCACACTCTTATTATAAGGCAGGTGCAGCTGTGGCGTTCGTACCAGACCAAAATCAATACATCTACATATTCAAAGTGATAAATTATAATTTAATTTCACATCGTGTCGTTTATATTCGTTATGTCTTGCTTCGTATAGTTTGGTTTCCTTTGATTCTACAGCATTATAGTCATAAAATAAATAAAAAAACCAATAAAGTTTTCAACGTTCATAATTCCATGATATACATAAATCGACGTGAGTGTTATGGATTATATTCAATATAGCAATGTTCACTTGAAGCGGGGACCTTACCTTCATAATGTAGGCATAGTTTTGGATCAATATTGGTCGTATGTAGGCATAGTTTTGGACCAATATTGGTCGTATTGATCACGCATAGTTGGTGATACTATTCCACTAACCCATTATTGTCGCTTTGTTGGACATGGGTCTACTCCTAAGGTGAGAGGGGTTGAGGCCATTACGCTGGCCAAGTGTGAATTTGTATGCTTCACATTTTTTGAGAATATTTTTCAAGACACATTTATTTACGATGTTTTCACCACCAAAGAAACGGATAATTAGTTTCTAATATGAACATATCTTGGAAAAACTAGAAGTGCATATCTGGGATAGGAATCTTCAACCCTTGAGCTTTTAAACCACCAACCAAGTCTATTGCACTATCCCTATCAAAATAAAAAAGAGGTACAACATCTAACAAGATTGAAATTCATTATTGTTTCCAAGTCGCTTAAACATTGAAAGGGTTCGAGATTTGAGCGAGACCTTCACCGTTTTTGCACAAAGGGCTGCGAACAATATGGCCGTATTTCGCATGTTCCAACTGACGTTTTGTTATGAACGGTCGGGCCGCGTCAAGCTGTTTTTGTTCATACCTAAGTACTGCAATGAATTCAGTACAGAATACAGACATAAGGTATTGTTTACTCGTGTAATGATTTAATTTATTATTCATCCATCAGCCTTTTAGGTCTAAGTGTAGTTTCGGGATTAGAATAGGGTTATGGTATCCCCTGCCTGTCATAAGAGGCGACTAAAAAGGGGCTTCCAGGGTTGCGGGCGGCAAGAGTGGGAGAGTTCGAACCAACCCAGAAAGGAAGGCGTTATGTGTGGTTGCATACCGTCCTACGCACCAGATAGTGTGGTGTGCCTAGCCGTTTACCTCGGTGGAGCTCAATGGGACAATGCAGAGGACTCCAGTTGCGTTCATTTGGAGATCCCGGAGTTCCCTTCGAAGTGTCAAGGAAAGCCTCGGGGGGAGGGGGGATTTAGTGCGGTAACAATCCCACGTAATCCTGCTCCGCACGGAGTCGGGTACCTTTTGAAGGTTTCGCCCTAGAGAATAATAAAGATGTCTTATGCTGGAGATAGGTTAATAACATTTTATAAACTTTATAATATTTTAATGAATTGCATTTCAATTATTCATAATTTTCCCGAATTTATACCAATTTGAAAGACGTCCGTAGGCCGTCCGGAAAGGGTTTTAAAGGTATTCGCGTGAAACCTGGCTCCTTTTTGTATTTGAAGGGAAGATTAATTGAATATCTTGCAAAAAATGAATATAAAATAAAATTTAACAGAAACAAACGTGTAAGCGTGATCTTCACAAAGTAAGAAGAAGAAAGAATAGTTCATAAAATACATTTTTCATATTAAAACACTAAATTTTATCAATTGCCATACGAAGGACATCTGCTGACAAACAAACGTAATAATGTTCATGAACGGTTCTCTCTGCTCATTTTTATATAGAACTAGTTGAGCCCAGCGGTTATACTCGCGTTTAAAAAATATAACTTGACATAGTTACATATATGTACGTGCGCGTAGAGCGCGCGGTTTCTTAGGTTTTCATTTTTTATTTTCATTATGCGGAATAATAGTTAAATTTTTTAAAATAGAAGTAGCCTAAGTTACGCCTTATGATATAACCTATCTAGCAATGAAAGTCTCGTCAAAATCGGTCCAGTGGTTTCAGAGATTACCCGGAACAAACATACAGACAGACAGACAAACATTTTAGTAATTTATGTTTTGTTATAAGTATCGTATATACTTCCATATGCATTTGGTAAAAAGCTGTTATTTTGATATAACAAACAGACACTTCAATTTTATTTATATGTATAAATGTATAGATTTATTTAAATGTATTTCATTGGAGCTGGAACTTTTCCAATCCATTTATATAATAAAATTATCGTTCCACAAGTCTGTACATAGCACATTTTTGTATAAAAATGGTGGACCAAGACTAAGTAATGGTAGTAAGTAATAATATAAACTGTAAAATTTTTGTCTGTGTGTTTGAAATTGCATCATCAATACATTCAACATATGTACATCTATAGATCATATCTTGCAGCAACAATTAGTCTCTGTTCTATTAAAATCCATCAATATTATAAACGCTATTACAATTCAAAGTTATATTACCTTTTTTTAAATGCAGACTCACTTTCATATGAGGCGACCATCTTAGTCCTCGGGAGTAGCAACACATCTGTCATCGATTTCAGATATCACCACTATTCTATAAGTTGCTTACAGATGTCCATGGGCAGCAGTAACTTATCATCAGATGGACTGCATGCTCGTTTGCTACTTCAATCTTATATAACGGCGGATCTACATCTATATACATATGTAATTGGAAATATTAATGAAAAAAAGTTAAATATAATTGACATTAAAAAAAAAAAACTTGGAATGTTTACAAAAAAGGCAAAGATAAACGCAGGTGAATCCATGTGATTCAGCTAGTTAATATAAAATTGCTACCCTTTATCAAAGTTGAATTGGTGACGAGTTATTTCCATATGTGGTCGCACTTATACGTGATTCCACATAATATGGTACCAGTAACATATGCTGCCAAGCCACAGATCTGGATTGTTAGCTCAATTTTAATGTTTGTTTAAGGCTTATGCGTGTGTTAAAATGATCTGATAAAAATAAAAGTTGTAATAAATGTTATCGGCATTAATCCATTATGCTATTGCTGATTCGGTAGTTGTTTCTTTATCAAAATGTGATTTCTATGATGCAGAAGTAGCAAATATGTCAGTCCACCTCATGGTGGGTAGCCATAGTGGCTGTAGTGGCTACGCTTTTAGGCGTCTCTTATCAATCAATAATAAGATAAGAATCCTATCTGAGGGAAAAGGGACCGAAGTCAAAATTTCGGTAATCAAATTCTTGAATGTGCTCTTATTGCCATTGCGAATTAAAAAAATAACATTTCATGCCAGAAAAGAAAAAAAAATACATGTCACGTCTCTTTTTTAACCACCCGCTTTAAGAAACTTCCCAAAATCCGAAAACAATTTTGTTATTTTCACAAAATGCAATTTTTGTATTAGGTCCTTTTATACACGGCATTTTTGTTGCTACTCTATAGACAAAGAACGCATCAAGATAAGGGATATATATCTGTCCCTTATCACATCCTTCAGACTAGAACACACCACTGCTGTTATAAGTCAGAAATAGGTTTGGCGGTGGTGCGTTCGAAGGCGAAAGTGAACAAATGATTTATATACGACACGCCCACTTTCATAAGTCATGTGTACATTGTTAGCGCAGCGAAGTGTACGAGGCAGGAATCTCACTTGTCAGCCGTTCACGCTTGGCCGAGCAATACAACTTTTATATTACCTCCGATACTACTGAGACTTTCTCGGATTTTCATATTTATACATGGTATGCTATATTCTTGCTACTCAGCTACCTTCCTAATTAACCTTGCTGTTCCCTGAGTAATGATTTAATTTACTAAATTACATAACAATATCGAAAAAAGACGAATAACAAAGTGGTTATTCCATACAATAGAAATAATAAGGACAGGTATTGTTTTTTCCTTTTATAATTCTTTTTAAATAACTAGGTGCTTTATCTTCATATCCAATTTACAACTAACATATTTTATTGGATTACAATTATAAAATATGAGTACGATATTTCAAAAAGTAATTAAATCAAAAAACAAATAGTAAGTTTATAAGGCATTTTTATTTAGGCTTTTTCTGATAAAGTCCGTGTACCGAATACGTATCATTATTAATGAAAATAGTATACTACAGCTTAGATTCCTTTTATTGCGATCAGGTACAACAAACCCATTAGCCAGGGTTCACAAAAACTAACACACTAAAGCGAAGTGAAGTATTACTCTTAAAGACTACT
>MOOZ01000337.1:3332875-3346065 GCA_002930495.1 Cecropterus lyciades
AAGAATTTTTCAAATCGGACCAGTAGTTCCTGAGATTAGCGCGTTCAAACAAACAAACAAACTCTTCAGCTTTATATATTAGTATAGATGAGTACGATATTTCAAAAAGAAATTAAATCAAAAAACAAATATTAAGTTTATAAGGCATTTTTATTTAGGTTTTTTCTGATAAAGTCCGTGTACCGAATACGTATCATTAATAATGAAAATAGTATATTACAGCTTAGATTCCTTTTATTACGATCAGGTACAACAAACCCATTAGCCAGGGTTCACAAAAACTAACACACTAAAGCGAAGTGAAGTATTACTGTTAAAGACTACTTTCAGACCTTTTTTAGATATAGCTGTCAGAATCAGTACGGTTCGACGGGGGAGGGGGGGACACTTCTTTCTGTTTTTAGTGACAAGCAGTTCATGTGTTTCGTTTGAAGGTGGATGCCGGCTGACTTAAATACGAGTTGACTATCTTAGTACTCAAGAGTGGCAAAGCATCTGTGATTTATTTTAAGTACAACCTCTGTTTTGTGTGGAGTTGGTTATAAATTTCCATGAGGAGCCACTCTACCTACGTTGTCCCACTGCTGGGCAAAGTTCTCCCCCAAATGCCACAACTGCTCTCTATTGATTTGATAGCATTTAATTTGGAGGGTTTTGGTCCATAACTCACCACGCTGGTCCAATGCGAGTTGGTGGGTGTAACTATCACCAGCCTCGTTTTTTGTTCAGCAGGATGTACTACGTGCAGGTGAGGTTGATTTTGATTTTTATGATGTTGTGCAAATCTCTTACACACGGAGCCACAGGCTATCAGGAAGACTTCAATATTATAAACTTAATGATAAAAATATTTTGAGAGCATTTTGTCTACGAAAAAATACCCGAGGCTCGATGTCTTTCCGCCTGTTCGTACAGTTAACAGAAATAAAATGTATATATTGACAAGTTCTCATACTAATGTCACCACAATACAAAAGCAAGTGTACAAGCCTCTGCTTCAAAATAGTGTAGTCGTCAAATTGTTTTATAAGGAATGTATACATTTGTCTCAAATTATTCTAAGCAATACGTATTCGAATACACAATATTGTAAGGTACAAAAGGTAGGGCAGAGCGACTCTACGTTACAGTATAACTACACAAACTCCACTCCAGCATATGAATGTGTTCTGTCTGCTACACGCTGCAATGACACGGTGGCTGAGCAAGTTGTAGCAACGTTAAAGCATGTTCCAATTCGTAAACCGTTCCGTTCCAGAATTATAAACATACACTGTCTTCTGTTCTAAGTATGAAAGCACTTTGTACTTTGATTAACGTAGAACTTTTTATTTATTATTGATGTATAAGTAAAGTGACTTTTATTCTGACAATATCAAATGAAATAAATAGTAAATAGGAAAGAATGAAATATCTAGGGATTAATTTGTCTAAAAAACTACTCAACACTCGACAATCTTCCGACTGTATATCAACAGTTTCATATGTACAATAGGTAAAGTATAGCGTATCTACGTTGATACAGTTTAACCACACAAACACCACTTCAGCATATGAATGTGTTCTGTCTGCTACACGCTGCAATGACACGGTCAGTGAGCAAGTTGTCGCAACGTTAAGGCGTGTTTCGGTTCGTAAACCGTTCCGTTTCGGAATTATAAACACATAGTGTCTTCTGTTTTGAGTATGAGAGGGCTCTCATTGTAGTTTAATGGTACGTAATATTAAATCTCTTAAAATATTAAATCTCTTAATAAATTAAAGTGACTTTTAACTATATTTAATGAAATGAATAGTGAATAATAAGAGTATTTTATTCTTTAAGAAAAGACAAAGATATTTACATTCTTTAAACAGCAGATATACTGTTAGCAATAAAAATAACATTAATGTGTACAAAAAAAATCTATTTATAATTAAATACTTTATATCTCAAGACTTTCAAAAACACTTTAATTTATAACTACGGTCATAAAATATTAACTCCATTCTTTCTATAAATTCATAATGCCTTAAGTTATAAATGGTAGTACCATTTATAACTTAAGGCATTATGAATTTATTGTGTCTCTATATTGATACAGTTTAATTACACAAACTCCACTCCAGCATCTGAATGTGTTCTGTATGCTACACTATAAGGACACGGTCAGTAAGTTATAGCAATACTAGCCCGAAGTCACGAAACATTTTGAAAGTGGTAATATCCTTTGTAGTTCTACTCCGGAAGCACCACCGCCACACTAATTTCTGCATATTAACAGCAGTTTTAAGCATTGCTGTGTTCTGGTCTGAAGGGTTTGGTAAGGAGGCATAGTTATCCGAGGCGTTCCGACTTAATCCTCAGGAGGTAGCAACGCAGCTGAGGACAACTGGGGTTTATTGCAGATGTCAATGGGTGACAGTGATCACTTGCCATCAGGTGGACTGCATGCTGGTTTGCTACTTCTGTATTATAAAAAAATGCTTCAAGCGTCATCTGCTTGGTGCGCAAGCATCACCATTGAATTTAAAAAAAAACAAATGTGATGTTATTAGTACTACACATATCACTCAACTCTGTTCGCTCACTCAATGTTTTGTGGCTCTCAAATATGGCTTGTTCCGCTTCGTAAATTGTTCCGATTTGTTTCGGAATTATAAATATGCATCCCATCTACTATTCTAAGTTCATACTTAGTGTACCGACTATCAATGTACAAGTTTCGTCATGAGTTCTCCGTACTTTGCTTTTATAAATTTCTGCACTTTTCTTGTTTTAAATTTTGACAAAGTTTTAAATTTTGTCCAAGGTAATAAAATGAAGAATGAAGAACAATAATGCATAGGAGGAAAAATGAGACAAAACTACAGACAGTACAATATATTTTTAGATGGTAGAACCCATTGTGGATATTTAAAAAATATATTGGTTGGACTCCGAAATCTCCACCGCCATGCCTATTTCTGCCTTATAACAGCAGTGTCATACTCTGCTGTATTCTCCTTAGAAGGGTGTATTAAGGGAGACTATATTTACCAATCTGATGCGTTTCAACTTAATAGGGTGGCTGTGAGAGTAGCAACGCATCTGCACATCTCTGGTAGGACTGTTATCTTATGGGGTTTATTACAGACTAGCTGCGCCCCGCGGATTCACCCGCGTAAGTTTCGACGATGATATATAGCCTATNGCTATCTAACACTGAAAGAATTTTTCAAATCGGACCAGTAGTTCCTGAGATTAGCGCGTTCAAACAAACAAACTCTTCAGCTTTATAATATTAGTATAGATGTCCATGGGTGGCAGGGGTTACGTACCATTATGTGAACTGTATGCCTCTTTGCTTTTTATATGAAAAAGACTAGATTATATTAATTACATTATACTAAAAAAACAAACAAATATATAGAGATGTTTATAGCCTATAGCCTTCCTCAGTAAGTGCACTATTCAACACTAAAATATTTTTTCAAATCCAACCAGCAGCCCTGAGATTAGCATATTTAACTGAACAAACTATTCTGCTTATATATAGTGTTAGTACAGATACCTGTATATATTTTTATAAAAAAAAAACTATATGAAATATACAAACACTTATACATACAATATATCTATATCTATCTATCTATCTATCTATCAACCTTTGAGAGTCCATTGCTGGACATAGACTTCCCCTAATCAGCGCTACTGCGACCGGTCCTGAGTCATCTGAATCCTACTGTGATCTGATCCAACGGTGTTCTTCTGGTCATCAGTACACCTAATCGGGGGAACAGCCTACCTTCCTTTTGCCCAGACGTGGTCTCCATTCTTCTATCTCTTCTATCCCATCAGTTATCTGTCTACGAACGATATGGTCTGCAAATTGCCACTTCAGCTCACTAATTCTGAGAGCTATGTCGGTAACTTTTGTTCGCTTACGGATTTCATCATTTCGGATTCTGTCGCATAGGGAAATATCAAGCGTAGCTCTCTCCATAGCTCGCTGAGCGACTTTGAGCTTGTGTATGAGGCTCACAGTAAAAGACCACGGTGCCGTATGTCAACACTGGCAACACACACTGCTCGAAAATCTTCGACTTCTGGCTCTGAGGTACGTTAGTTCAGAAGAAAATCAAATATATTTTGTTGAATATTCATTTCGTATATTTGTAGGAGTCAAAAATCTATTATCTTTGCATTGGAAACAATATTCTTTTACAATGTAATATTAATATTATAGCTAGTATAAGAAGGTAAAATACTGATGGTATCAAAAAACAAGTAGTTAATAAACAATACAGTTCTTTTTAAGATTTATCAATACCTATTTAATTTTCTTACTACGAAAAAAATAATCATTTTGAATAAAATATAACTTTAGAGTATTCTATTTTAATCCGGGTAAAGTTCGACCATTGTAAATCTGCGGTTTGGACCTCGACTTCCATAGTAAATTGACCCAACCACATTTAATCCTTGGAAACGTTCACTAAATGTTTTATTTCAATGCAGATATATCTCTGTGGAAAATTTATGTTTAATTGTAACCGACAGATAAACAAATATAGTTTAAGATATAAACCAACCAAAAAATAAAACTTTTGGATATATTAAACAAATTAGGAAATATTCAAATAAACAAATGAGCTAATTATATTAAATGTATGTGTATTAATTACTTAAAAATAGCAGGTAAAATAATAATTTTTGACAAAAATTTAGCCTTAATGTCACAGAGACAGACGGTAGATTTATTGCAAATTATTCTGTAACATATCTGTGAATAGTTTGCTATATATGTTACATTTAATGCCACTTGTAAACGACAGACAGAAATGACTAATTATTTTGTAATGTGTGACAACGTATTTTTTTAATAAACAATAACAACAACAAACAATAGTCTCATACAATAGTCCCATTTTGACATTTTAGTATAGTATGGAAGTAGCAAATGAGCATGCAGCCCATCTGATGGTAAGTGGCTACTGCCATTTGTTCGTCGATTTGTTTTGTACATGCTTACATAACGCTGTGATAACATATATTTAATCGAGCCTAGTAGATTGTGACGACTATAATAAATTTGCCGTTTTATATTGTATCCATATATTTAACATAAAATATGATAACAGGCCATATCCAGCATTTCTTTTACTAGATCAATGTTTTCATACATACCCTTCCGAACATTATTACCGATATTATGCCAGTGATACAATAAATAATAAATATTAATTTAACAACACCTGGTATCAACATTTCGCACAACATTCTTAGTTATTTTCCACAACATAAAAGCTTTTTTCGTCGTCAGATAAAACCTTTCTAAGGGAATAGGGTCGATATGTCAGATCCTTATAATTTATGTTTCCTTGAAGTATAATAAATATTTTATGGCGATAACCTGACACCTTGAGATGTTTAATGGCGGCCCATAAACTCCATTTTCGAATTCCAAATATCATATCATAAGTACCTGAAACTGCCGCATTATTGTTTAATTTTTTTTTAAATCGCACACGTTTACATTGACGCCCGTAGATCCCAGTAATCAACCCCCAATCAGGTAGACCGTATAGACCAGTAGACCGACAGGTATGTTGCTACCAGTGAGGTTTAGAAACGTTTAACAAAAAGAGGCCCCTTTTTGTACCACGCGGGATTATGCTCGCATGGGGTTCTAATCCCCATGTGTATTACTTGTATTGTATCCTATTGTTTCATAGTCACTTTTCCATTCGTGTAAGCTACACGTACGTGGAATGCAAGAGGCAGCATAAACTTCACGCATGCGAATGAGACACACATCCGGACATAAACCTGCATGATAAGAAAATGTCTTACTACTTTCAACGTCACTTTAAAAGAACGGACGGAACGGAAACTAACTATTGCTCGTGTGTGTATGTATACTTCGTATGTGTAGAATAAAATAAATAAATTTAACTCGCTTAGGGGCGGAATAATAAAAAAATCCATTCTCAGTTGTGTCTACATCATAAAATGCACCTCTTATCCAAAAATCATGTTTCTATATTTAATAATTTAGACGACGCAATAAATAATCAAAATTGAGCATCCCTTCGATTTAATATACAGATAGGGAATATTAATTGCATGTCTGAAATATTTTCCTTGAACAACTCTAAGGCTGTCCTTTTTTATAATATGAAAGTAGCAACTTATGCGGCGGCAGTGGCACTTACTATCTGATCGACTGCATAGTCGATCAGATAGTAAGTGCCATTGCCGCCGCCTGCGAGCATTCTTGCCTGAGTTTAGCCACAGATGCGTCGTTGCCTCCGAGAACTAAGTTGGAAAGCCTCGTATAAGTATATCTGCCGTACCACACTCTTCAGACCTGGACAAATCAGCGCATAACATTGCTGTTATGAGGGAGAATTAATGCCTGGAAAAAGCTATAGTGATAAGGCCGCCTGTTATTCTTTATTATCCTTATCTATGTTTTGGTGAAAAAGAGGTTTTGTATTGTATTCATTTTGCTATAATTTATCTTATTAATTTAATAAAGTCTCGTGTCTATTTAGAAATAGTTACAGCGATGCCAGGCGGATGATGAGGTACTTGCGGTGTCATTAATTACTGGAACGAGACATCGGCGTTTCAGTTTCAGATCGTAAAGTTGTCTAGCATATTTCAAACGCAAGTTATTCCAGCATCATACCGGATAAATGTAAAGGAGTTCAATTTTCTTTCATATAATTTACTAGTTAATTCAATCTTCATCCTAAAGTATAAATAAATAACGTTTTCTGTGCATATCCTTAACCTTTTTTTTTTTGTAACGAGGGGGAAACCTTTAAAAGGTACCCGATGCCGTGGGAGCAACGCCGGGTTATGTTGGATTTTTAACGCACTAAATGCTATTCATGCATACCTATTTCTGCCTAATAACAGCAGTGTAGCGCTGCTGTGTTCTGGTCTGAAGGGTGTGGTAAGGGAGACATACTTTTCCGAGGCATTCCATCTCAGTCCTCAGTGGTAGCAACGCGTCTGTGCTTAACCTTAGGTAAGACTTTGATCTTATCTAGGGTTGATTATAGATGTCCATGGGCTGCAGTAGCCACTTACCATCAGGTGGGCTGCATGCTCGTTTGCTACTTCCATACTATAAAAAAAAAAATGCAATCAAGTAGCTACTTTAAGCAAATTATCAAATTAACTGCTTTAGAGAATTACTAGCTGTGCCTTCGGTCTCAATTACAAAGTTAGCGACAGAGAGCCATTAGACTCCTGAACAATACGCATTACAGTGCACATAGCTTCATTGTGACTATTTCTTACCAGTAGGTACTTATTTCCTAGCTTGCTGGGTAACTGGCTGGAAATTGAGTATTACTCTGTCTCTGCATTGTTTGTGGATTTAAGTATCTATTTATAAACGAGAAAATATAAAACTTCGTCGTTGTTTTGAAAACTGCGCTGAATCTATCGACTGTTTACATGTACTTTTCTATATTTCGTTCCGTTTCATTAAACTTTTCCGTTTGAAGAAAGGTCGTTTAAGGGCTAAGTAGTTGCTGTTCATAGTTTCGTCAAAAGGCAGTTTGTTAATAAAATTAATTAAACTATGCTTCGATTTCGTTGTGGTACCTTTAGCGCAATTTTTTTTTTATTTTTTACTAAGAAGGAAAGATGAATAAATGGTATTTATATAAATTGTTAGCATATCTTTTCGTTGCATAAATCATTGTTCAAAATTGAAGCCAATCATTTTACAAAGTAGTAAAGTGAGTACACATTATATTTATAAACATAACCAGTGTATGCACACATGAGACATATCTTAAATCTTCTTTGCAGGATTCGTAACAGTGAAGTTAAATCCCTACTAATATTATAAATGTGAATGTAAGTTTGTTTGTTACACTATCACGCCAAAGCTAATTAACCGATTATCATGAAACTTTGTATACTTATTAAAAAATATATATTTAAATATATATATTGACAGACATGATTGTTTGTCAAAAATTTTGAATACGCGAGCGAAGTCCCGGGTAAAAACTAGTAGAATTATAAAAGAGGAGTATTATCTACACATTAATTATTCCTATTATCCTACCAATTACTTATTCCTCATCTAATGGACGATCATTTGCTTTAACGGCAAAGTAAATTATCGAGAGAATCGTGAAACAGTAGTCAGTTGACGACGAGTTTGCTTTTAAAGGGTTCATATAGGCTTTTGAGTTCTTACATAAGGACCAATCAGGTTTAGGTTTAATGAATTTATTCTCAAAAAAACACATTGTCATTTACTTGAGAACAATAATATAAAAGTTTTCAATTCGTCGTTCGTTGCAATTAGATTGGTGAGTATATACCAATTAAGTATCTAAGTAGATAAGATAAGATTATGCAATTTGCCCAAAAAAATGAACTAGAATAAAGTTGACAGGTAGTTCTTAATTGTTAATATTGTATATGTAAAGGTTTGGTTCTTTTTTTTTCATTTAAATTTGAATCTGAAAGTAATTAAAAATGATCTGTAATGTATTGAGCAAGTTGTTTTTTGAATTTGTTAGGTGAAATTATATTTTTTAAATATGAGGGCAGTTTATTATAAAGGCGTGCGTGCGCCTTCGTAACTTTAGTCTTCTTACCGTAATTAGTTCGGATCTTAGGCGTAACTATAAAACTCGCACGACGCGTGGATCGAGACGTTGTTTGTTTGACTTTTGTAAAGGATAAGTTAGTATGGAATGATTTGTTCAATTTTTTTCTAATTAGTATGCAAGTATTATATGAGTATAACTATTTTACGTTCCTTAATTTAGTTTTCGTATATAATTTTGAAGTTGGAGGGAGAAAGTTGTAGTTAAAAAGTACTTTTACAATTTTATTTTGCAGAACTTGAAGAGTAGAATCTTACTTTTTGCTGCAGTGACCCGGACTGCCAGCAAGTATAGTGAATGTGGTTTCACTAGAGTATGCATTTTGTGTAGCGTATCTGACGCGGAATGCACCTAACGATGAGTCTTAATGATCCGATTAGTGACGTTAACTTAGTTTTTACGTGCTTGATTTGAGCATTCCACGTCAAACTGCTGTCCATCATTAAACCGCGACATTTTTTGCAACTTTTTTCTTTCATACTTGATTTTTAACGCATCAAAAGTAGGTATGTTTTTTTTGGTTTATATATAACATAACAAGATTTAGAAGTGTTAATTGTCAAAAGATTATATTGAAACCATTTAAATAATGTATCTAAGTCCTATTGAGCTTTACTTATAATTTCATCTATCGATGATCCAAAATAAAACAGACACGTGTCATCTCCATAATATAACATGGCCATATAATTTATGTATGTAATATATACTAAAAAGAGTAAAGGTCTTAATATTGATCCTTGGGGAAACCACAATAAACATCAAACCTTTATATCATCGACCTACAAAGATTAGTATAAAAAGATCGTCCACAATCCATTTTATACTAACAACCTATAAAATTACCAATAAATCCGTGAAGTTTAAAAAACTCATCAATTTTTATAGCACTGTCCATTGAAATAGACAAGTTATAAAATAATCGATAACTTTAGATTAAATGCATAAGTGTTATAAAACTCCTATCGTGTAGACTAAATCTTCTCGTAAATATTTTATAGCTACCGAACTTACTTAGATCCTAATATTAACTTAACCTAACCCTAAAGTCATATAATGATACGGTTACTGGAAATTATATAACTAAGCACTTATTCGTTTTTTATATAAATTTTATTTTAAAAATTCCACAATACAACAATATATATTATTCTGTTTATTATCATCGGACTAACATTATTTTCTTGTAACATTGAAGCAGCAAACAGATAGGCCTGCACGGCTCACTTTCATATGAAGTTGCTTATAGATGGGCGGCAGTGACATTCGGCTACATGCTCGTCAGCTATTTCTATATAAAAAATGCTTTCCATCAGATGGTAAGTGGTTACAAACTGCTAGCAACTCCGCAAGGAATAGGTTCGACCTATGTACTTCTAAATTACGATGAAAAAAATCTCTTCTTCTGCTAGACTAAAAACAAAGTGATATCAACATTATTTTGACCAGTGGGATGATGAATGTCACAATGATACGGATACTTATAATTAAAACAAAAAAAAATCTTTACAAAGATTAGTGAAACTGTTACTGAATTTAAAACCTGTTTCAACGCCATCTATCATAAAGCGCAAGAACTACTTAAACCGCTACCGCGGTCTTGTGTTCGTAAGTAACTTGCGTAGCTGCCTTCTACGGAAAACCTACGAATCTACGAAAATCAAACCATAGCGCGTTCTTGGAAGTTAAGTTGTAAAAACTTTATTTACAACGACTGTAAAGTAAATAAAATCTCGCTTTCTGCGCGCATCGTCTTCTCTAACATATTCAATTTGGGATGGTAATAATTATGTTATTATAATCGTAAAGCTTCTTTAGACTCTAGCTAGTCTTATCAATATTATACGTGTGAATGTTTGTGAAGATGTATTTGTGCATTTTATTACTTTTTTACGCAAAAACTACTGATCGGATTTTGCTCAAATTTACAGTCGTACAGTAAGTTTATGTCCTAGATTGACACATAGTATACCAATTACCGCGATAAACGTGATCGAAGCGTGAGGAGCCGCGGGAATAATCTGGTCGTCAAAAATAATCTCTAGTAATAAAGTCGTAAGAGTCTCTTAGATATTTAGTTACCCGAAAACCTTTGCCAACACTTGCCAACTTTTACTGTGAAGTACGGGAGGTCATGGAAATTTGTCACTAAAGGTCACCCACTAAATAAATTACTTTATTCATTACTGATACTAAGAAGTTATCAAAAAATTGACCTATAAATAAATAATTTAATTAGAACAACTCATGAAAGTATAATATATACCTCCCTATTTACATTGCTTCAAACTAGATCACAGAAGCGATATTTCGTTATATTGTTACTACGTCTCAATGAATAATTTTAGGGCACGTTTGAAAATAGAAATATTTTCATGGCCTGTATCTGTAGTTGACCTCGATATCGAAATATCCGCTTTGAATTTCGCTTTTCGCTTGCTCAACTAATAGGATGAAAAGGCTATATTTTATATTTAGTTTCATGAAGATGGGTTTTATCATTTACGATAATATAACATAAGAAATGATAAAGGTATCAACTATTATACTTATAACTAATGATATTTGTAATGAGCTACCGTTTTAGTAGATTTTTAACATGTTCAAAGGGCTTAGCAATGTTATTAATAAAGTAGAGATACATCAGTTTAATATTTTCTTTAGTGCCTATTCATAAACTACACCACAATCATCGCGCAACGTCAACAACGTAATTTTTTCCACAAAATTTTGTCCACCAAAATAGCAGCTATAACGCAATCACAACCTAACCGTGTTTCTGTATTTCGTATTCCGTATCATCTTCTAAATTTATATCTATTTATATATATAAAAATGACAAGGTATGTGTCTGTATGCCACTCAATCACGGAAGAATCACTGGTCCTATTTACATAAACTTTTGCATGGATGTAGCTTATTTAACTGGTCAATCTATACAGCCTTTGATGTCAGATTTTCATGTTTCCATTTTAAATAAAAAGAGAGCGCTGAAATATAGTAAGCTTTTGATGGCATATACGAGGCTAACATTTAATTTATTATCTGGAGGTCCTTATCCATGTATCCCGTGAGGTACATGAAAAGTGATAAGAACGTTGGCAAGTAAAACCTATTTTTTTTGTCACGTAGGGAAGCAGGGGTACTTCAGCTAGTATAGATGTATTAACTTTAATGATTATTGCGAGGCCAGGGATCTTTATTTAAGTGTATCGTACAATATATCACGACCTAAAGTCTATCCTAAAAGCAAAGCTAACATTTCTAATCATTGGATAGTCTGTCATTCACTATGAGAAGGGTAGTCCTACAATGTACCGTAGACGCTCAGCTATCTGAACTATTCGAGACAAATAAAGTTTCAAGCCAGTATACAATTATTCTACGACTAATTAAAATAGTCTTTGATTGTGCTCAAATTGGAAACCTGATAGTAAAACTAGTAACATCGTTAAAAACATTAAAAAAAAAAGCCGACTGCTTAAAACGAAATTTTTGTTCACAGTGATTTATATTTAATTTAACGCTTATATAATTTTTAGTCTAAATGGTCATGTAAAAGTATCATAATATATATATAATAGATTGATCTATTAACTAGCTTTCATATGATACCCATATTGTCGTTATAGTAAAAATTGTCATCCCTCCTCTCCCCTTTTTCCTTTAGTTCCAGGCATAATAATTATATATCCTATGTCACTCTCCAAACTTAGACGATTCTAATGATATATCAGACGTCACAATCCGTCAAGCCGTTTGGGCTGCAGCGCGTGCCAAAAAAAAATGGACATACCTACATACATACATACGCTGGAAAAACATGGGTAATGTTTTTCCAGCGTATGCATGTAAGTATGTATGTTTCCTTCTGACGCAGTCGGGTAATAAGAAAAAAGAAAATTAATGATTTTGTTTTCATCCATCCATCAATCCATCAGCCCTTGAAAGTCTAATGCGTCCGGCATCCTAGACCTAGACCTCCCCTAACAACGGAACAAGGGTTTTATCTAAAGTGAATCGCAGATGCGTTGCTACTCCCAAGGACTAAGATGGACTAAGATAGACTCTCTTACAAAAGTGGGCAGGCAACCACATCCTTCCACCGAAACGCAGGAACTGCTTCACGCTAGAAAATGGTGTGGAAGTGGTACCTCCCCGGTTGAATTATTCTCGTTCTACCACTACCTATCTTTACCACCTACCACCTTCCAAAATCTGAATATCTGAATCTGATCTCAGATGTGCCACCACTGTTGAGGAGTAAAATGGCCGCTTCATTTGTAGGTAAATGGTATAACATATTACATTAATAAAAGCATTAACATTAACAAAAATCACATCAAAAACGAAAGGAAATATCTTTTATTGATAGAAAAAGGTTTTTGGATTACTTGCACAAAAATACCTTTGCCCTTTCTGACTAACTCAGTTACGAGATAATAAGTAAATTGTATTGCAAGGGATAATTGAATTGAAATTGAAAGCTTCTTTTTATTTCTTATGTCTAAATTGCCAAACAAGCCTCTCAAGATATTGGAAGGGGCGTGCGAATGTCATTCGAAATTCGAATGTCATTG
>MOOZ01000337.1:3356445-3369929 GCA_002930495.1 Cecropterus lyciades
AATCGGACCAGTAGTTCCTGAGATTAGCGCGTTCAAACAAACAAACAAACTCTTGAGCTTTATAATATTAGTATAGATGAGGCGACCTTCTTAGTCCTCGGGAGCAGCAACGCATCCGTGATCGAGTTCAGATAGAACCCCTGTACTATATGAATTTGATGACCAAGATGTCCATGGACAGCAGTAATTACTTACTGTGGATTGCGTGCTCGTTTGCTACTTAAATCTGATTAAAAAAAGAAAACGCTTTTTTGTACACTCATAGCCCCACATAAGGATTTTCTTCTGTGTCGTGGGTGCCTAGACACACAAACACGAATACACAAACACCCAGACCCAGAACAGAAATCTAAACTCATCACTCAGATGTCTGTCTGGCCGGGGATCGAACTGTTATAAATGCTCTATGTTCCCATATTTGGTGACTCCTCACTCCTACTTTTGCCCACTCAGCATATCTTCTCCTTCCCCTCTGCTCATACATCTACACTAGTCAGTCTTAATCCAACATCCTAACCAACCGGTCGTGTCGCCATAAATAAAATCTATTTTTAAAATTCCTTCTACCACGAGGGTCGTAACAGAACCCGGGACCCACTGCATGTCAGACTGGTATGGTGACCGCTCCACCACTCGGGTCATCAAATAATCACTTGTTGTACCTATAGTACGCTATATTGCACAGCGTTTATTTAATTATTGTTCGTTAAGAAAGAAAAAAAATTGATGTGGCCAATTAAAAAAGAAAAACTGGATAATTTAGATTAAAATTTCAGTTGTGCGGTTTTATCTGTTGTTACTAAAAGTTACTTAAAAGTGTTCGACCACCATTAAATTTATTGTTTCCAATGCCAGCCCACGAGTTGACCCAAGGTTTATTTACGTAGGCAATGTAATAGGCAACAGTAATGTGTTTGCTTATTGCCCTGATAATATCCGTTTATTTTTTATTTGGTCGCTGACAGGTCATTAATCAAACATTATTTAAGGTTCTAACAAAGTTGTTTGCTCTTTAACGTGTAGGACATGTTTTTGTTTCCGTATACTATAAATTTAATCGAGGTTATAATGTAACTACAACATTTATTATTCTTTCATATTTATTGTAACGCTTTAAACGCTTTCTACACTCATAGCCCTACAGTAGGATTTTCTCCAGTGTCATGGGTGCCATGGACACACAAAGACGAATACACAAACACCCAGACCCAGACCCAGACCAGAACAGAAATCATAACTCATCATTCAGATGTCTGTCTGGCCGGGGATCGAACCTGGGGCCCACTGCGTGTCAGACCGGTGTGGTTACCTCTCCACCACGTGGGTCATCAATAATTTACGGGTTATTTAAAAAACAGACATTGCAGGGAAAATGAGGTTTAATTTGATAAGCTGCATTAGATGAATATTATCTTTCTGTGCTCATTTATTTATGTGCGGGCAGTAACAGTGAAAAGGTACCACAATGTTTCGTTTAACGTATTAATATATAAATAAATAAAAGTGAAGTGTATTTAACAGAGATTTCGAAATAAATGCGCGTAACTTGTAAAGTCATAACTGATTATATATAAAATAAGAATCTGTTTATTTTCTTTTTATCTTTAAATTTTGACTAAATTTAATAAAAGCGAAACCAATTTTAATAAGACTTTGTGTGTTTGTGGAAGTTATGAAGGCTTTTTACGTAGTATATTATTGTTATCTTCAAAATAATCTAGAATTCCCGCGCAAAACTTGCAATATACTGATTCGTGGAAAAACAATCAATAGTTAAGTAAAATCTATGGGTAATTACCTTAAAAATTAACCAACAATATATAAATATGATTGACGTACGTGAACTTAGCCCATTAATCGGGGAAAGACAAACGCAAACGCTCCAGTCTTTGCAACGCCTTCAGAGTTCTATATTTCAGTTTCAGTGTAACGGCGGCGGCGGGCGAGACACCGTGTACCGTACCGCCCGGTTTATTCGCTACGAATATCTCATAAACAAACTCGACAAACCAACCCCGCGAACAAACGTGTCAAAATGAAGTGTGTGTTTAAGTGATTGTCTACTTATAGTTGCAAAGTTTAATGGCAACCAAAAAAAAAGTAATTCGCTTGCCGTCAGTGGTAAGAAGGATAAATATTGAGCACAATCGAATATAACTTAGTGGCATGTTACCAGGTTTTAATGCAAATGCCTGGCTTACGAATGTTCTTGGGATATGCATTACGTTTCACGCATCATGTACACGCTTCAAGCTTTAGTTGCATTTATTTAAATTTAATTCAATTACAATTAATTTACTTTTTTATTTCTAAAGTTAATTTATTTTATATTATTGTGTTGTTTTTATCACAAAAGTAGAGTAGTTATAAAGAAACGGTTTGATAAAAATGTTGTGATTTTGTTTTGTTGGGTTTGTAGCCTCCTTTACGACATAGCCGAAGTTTGGCATGAGTAGTATTTTTCCTTGTTCTACGCACTGGTTTTATTTTGTAGATCTTTGAATGTCATCGGAATATCGATTGTGATGTCGTAGACCGTTCTGTTATGATTAGCTTCTGAACAGTCCCGTCAGCGACAATAAGACATTAAATTATACCGGATTTTGTGACTTGAAAATAATTTATATTTGCCACAGTATCATAATAATAAATAATCGATTAACAAAAGATAAGTATAAAAAAATACCTGTTTCAAATCGGAAGCTTAAGAGAAATTGCCGTGCATGTAAGTAAAATAACAGTAATCAGGGATAATTTTACTACTGATGAAGGTTATTCATTCATTATTCAAATCTAAGATAAGGTAATAAATTGGACGTGCTTTACCTAAATTTGATCTTAACTTGCCGTAAAATATATTTTACATACTAATAACCTTTTACCTATATTAATTTTTCTACAGAATGTGGAATTTTTTAATCAGATTGGAGTAGCAATCCACATGATGGTAAGTAGTTACTGCCCCCCATAAACATCTGTAACTTCATATAGAATAGGGGTTGTATCTGATGTCGATCACGGATGCGTTGCCACTTCCGAGGACTAAGATGGTCGCCTCATATGAAAATTTCGTTTTTAAAATTTGAACCTTTTGTGGTTCGTTTCCACGCCCAATAAGTCTTCAACGGTAGCAACTCATCAGTGGTCGACCTCAGCTAAGACTAATCCTATCTGGAGTTTCTCATAGATGTATAAGAGATATTCTTCGATCTTTCTCCAAGCAACAACTGAAGGACGAAGAATATTCAATTACGTTACTCCAGTGTAGATAGCTGCACATTGGTAGCCACATGTGTCGAACTTTTCAAACCGCCCTACTTCTGATAAGATTGATCATTTTTCTTTTATACATGTTAAAGTTATCATTTTTTTCGCTACATAACAGAACTTTACATACTAAAACTATTAACATTGTTAAAAATATTAAAACAAAAAACCCGCATGCATAAAACTATATTTTTTTGTTCATAATGATTTATTTAATTTAACACTTTATATGAGTTTTCGTCCAAATAGGTAATATTAAAGTTGTCCCTGTAGTTCCGGGACCAGAATAGGGCTACGGCTATCTGCGGGCTATCCCCTGCCTGTCGTAAAAGGCGACTAATAGGGGGCTTCCGGGGTTGCGGGCAAGAGGGGAGCTCGAGCCGTCCAGTCAAGCAACCTCGGGAAGGATGGCGGCATGTGTGGTCGCATACCGTCCGCTCACAGGGAAGAGCTCGTAAGGGGCATCGCGCTCAGACTCCGGTTGTGTTCCGTTGGAGATCCCGGAGTCATCCACGCAGCGCTGAGGACAGCGGGGGTTTTAGTGCGGTAAAAATCCCACATAACCCGGCGTTGTTCCCACGGCGTCGAGTATCTTTTGAAGGTTTCCCCCTCGTTACAAAAAAAAAAGGTAATATATTGTACTTTTAGAATGATCTATTTAGCTTTCATTTGGTACCGATATCGTCTTGATAATAAAAAAGTCGTCCCCGCCCCCCTTTTCGCATGCAAATAGGGGAAAAAATATATAGCCTATATCACTTTGCAAACTGAGACAGTTCTTATGATATCATGATATGTCATACGTTACATGCGGTCAAGCCATTTATGCTGTAGCGCGTGCCAAAGAAATGGTCATACACAAACTTACGCACGAAAAAAAAAAATATATATATACTTTTTTTTAATACAAAGAACAATATAGATACTTATAAATTATATGTTAGAACTATCAAATAAATACTTATTTGGACTTAGGTAGGAACATAAATGCCTACATTTAGGACGGCCACAAAACTAAGGATTTTATTATGCCCATTTTTATAAATCTTCGTAAGTTTTTCGGCAACTTTAACGGCCTTGTACAGGTGGAAAAACATTATATGTGTGAAATGATTTATCTCAAAACTACCTTCTTATATGCGAGTAGTTTGTACGTAGTCAAACAGTTTTCCACCAGTCTCACAACATATTTGCGTAAAACTTAATTTTACTGAACGCCATAAGCATTTCAATTTTAATGCTTAAAACCTTTATATTTATTTTATATTAAGTAAAGAAGTAAGCGGGTACTGGTAAACATAATGTTTGGCAAATACCGCCCATGTTTATGTATACACAACCCAAATAGGACGGGAAAGTTACCCAAAAACAATTATTGAAAATTACTTCCCTTAAGTACCATGCTTGCCGGCCACGTCTAATTAACTACGTTACCTTCAACTTAGCAGGGCAAATACTACTACTAATAGGCTGTAACTCTTAGTATCGCACTGTTGGGCACGAATTTTACCCAACAAATGGTAAGTCTTTATTATGAGTCTTTATTTTTGTCACGCGTGTCTTTGCGCACTCGCTTGTCTTACACGCACACACACGCCTCGCGCGCGTATGTCACGCATGATAGGAAAAGTTTGTATGAAACGACGGGACGCAGGCACGCGCGCAGGTGAGACAGGCGGGAGTAAACGGGAGTAAACCAGCGTGGAAAAAGCATAATGCATCTATACTTGCATTGTAAAATATGTCTAGAATGTACTTTGCTTTAAACGTAGTAGATTAATTTCCGGGCTCAACAAAGGCTTACTTTTATAATTTTTCGGCTTTGTGAAATATATCCATTATTTATATCCATCTTTGTAATATTTTATTTACCAACAATACGCATGTTCATACTTTTTAGATGGAGAAAAATGATTTAACAAACTAGAAGCATGCATTACTTATATGAATTAGTATATAGTACGCAATGGATCGTCGTGACGTATTTTTTATAGTGTTTCCTTCACGTATCGCAGTGCTGCATATATCGTTATTTTTCTATTCCGATACAGATTTGTAGAAAGTACTAAGCTTTGTCGCGATATGTGTAGTGGAACGCAGGTGAAAGTCGTTAGAATGAGAAGATATTTTTCTTATATAAAATGTATAGACCTAGTACTATTAAAAACGCCTACTCTACAGTAAATACTCAACGGAATATACGTGGAGTCGGTTTTGAATAGTCCCCTTTGAATGTCGAGGGAAGTCACTAAGGCCACAAAATCCAGGAGGTAGAGGAATATTTCAAGGTTCATAGAATTCCTCACTAGCATATAACAGTTATATAAAACTTCTTTGTAGGGTCTTAAATGGCATAGAAACTAATATGTAGTTTTCTAAGTTAATCCTTCGGAGTAACATCTCTGGTCAACACCAGACAAACTCGTGAACTATTTAGCTCCGGATTTTTTTCCAAAAATAACTAACATCACATGGACTGTATACTCGTTTAATTTTTATATAAATTAGATTTTATTTTTTATTTTTTTACAAGCTATACATAACATTAATTATACTAAATATATGATTTTATTAAAGGCCCAAACAGAATTTGTCTTGCCTCAATTTTTTTTTAATTTTTGACCGAAGTAACCACTTATCATCACATGAAGAGCAAATCGTTCGCTTCTTCAATCTTATAAACAAACTTCATCCAACATTCTGTAGATATACTTACAAGCGTACAAATAAGTACATACGACATCTCATTGTACTAAACAATTCAGGGCATTACGTTAGGAACGAAACTCGTAAACAGAACCTGTAATTGACCTTGACCTCGTATTCTTCACGACAGTGCCTCACCATTCCTTCTACGACAATTGCTTCTTACAAATGTGAGCTCAAATAAACGAGCGAATGTTGCCTGTATCGTACTTAAGAGCAAAGTCACGGATTTTAATAGCTTGATACAACCTGCAGCAATGTATAAATTAAGTTTAATGATATGAAATTCAATGCCGTGTACATTCATAACCTTACACTAGAATTCCCTGTATTAAAAGTTCCGAAGAAAGATAAAAATGGAAATTTACAATTTAGTACATAGGATACTTATAGTACTAAGTACAATACAAGGTATAATATACCAACTTCTAGCGTGAAACATTTATACCTTTCGGTGGAAAGTTGTGATTTCTCGCCTTCATATGAGGTGAGCATCTTAGTCCTCGGGATTAGAAACGCATCAGTGATTGTCTTCAGACAGAAGGACAGAACCTCTGTTCCTGTTCGCCCTACTAAAACCTCTGTTCCATATAAAGTTGACCACTTACCATCCGGTGGATTTTATACCTGTTTGTTACTTCAATCTTATTAAAAAAGGACCGTCTATCTATTAATAGAACATTGGACTTCCTACGTGTGAACCCGATATGAAAACCACTGGGGCACACCGGTTTAATAAATTGTTTGTCGATTTGGTCAGATATGTTTTATGTGATTCTAGAAAGCTGTGGAATATACTTTCTATGCGGATAGATGAATGATGGTTTCTAGAATATCCGAGCATTACAAATGGATAATATGGTGTGTAAAGATCTGTAATTTGACTAAAATATTTCACGTAAATATTTTATTTGTACGATTACTTACGACATCTTACATTTGTGTCAAATAGCGTGAATTGGGATAATATGATGTCAGCGATGTACCTTATTATGATTACTGATTTTTCTAAAACTATGTGCATATTAGAAATTAATACGAAAACCTACACACCCGAGATTTCTATAAAAAATAAATTCTCAAAGGTGTGCGAAGTCTACCAATTCGCACTTAGCTAGTGCGGTGGACTATGGCCTAAAACTCTATCATTCTGAGAGAAGACCCGTGCCCAGCAGTGAGACAATATTGGTTAATAAGGTTGGCGAAACCTAATTATTAAGTCAAGTACACGTACGAAAGATATTATAAAATATACGCGTTCTAGTGATGTGCCGTTATTCAAAAGTAGATTATCTAAAATTAGTTGTACCTTTAATCCACATTGAAGTTAACGTTGTGTTCTATTTTAATGCGATACTAATGAAGCCATAGTTAAATAGATGTACGATTAAATTGTACATAATTTGATTTGACGGCGGGTTTGTGTGCTATTTGCGATCATTATCTACCGTCAGTTGATAGAATAATATGGTTAACATTTAAATTAAATGTTAAAATCTCCTTAAATTAATATATTAATTGTTTGCCCCAAAGTGTAAAATGAAGTAGGTATATTTTCCTTATATCATACGTTGTTTTGCCTTTTGTTTATAATTCATATAATTTAATTCGGCTGGTCCAAGCCCAGAAACGATAAACATGAAAGTTATATTATACTTAACTTATATTTTACAATTTATATCATCAGGTTTTTGATTGATATATTATCTTTTTTTCTTATATTGTACGGAAGTAGCAAAAGAGCATGCAGCCCACCTGATGGTAAGTGGCTACTGCCGGCATGGACATCTGTAATCAACCCTAGGTAAGATCAAAGTCTCGCCTAAAATTAGCAATAGATACGTTGCTACCCCTGAGGACTAAGATTGTATGCCTCGGAAAAGTATGTCTCCCTTACCACACCCTTCAAACCACAATACAGTCTGTTATCTGTTTTATATTTACGACAAGCACTAAATTTATTACTGAAAAGGAAAATAATAATCTTTTTAATAATAAAACTTATACATGCTTATTAAGTAAAGTCATGATTAATTAAGCGTAATAATTAGTCTTTATAATAATTTTGCAACATTGGTGAGAGTTTTTATATTGTAGGTAAGTTATTTTACATCAAATTTATGAAACCATCTATAGTACTGAAGTACATCGATTAATAATGTAATTTGAAATGCATAACTTAAATGAATATTAATAGTGAAACTATAAAACCATATGGTAATAAAGACTCCTCGTAAAACTTTCTTTATAATTTATTGCATCTGTATAAAATTTTCTACTAAAACGAATGCATGTTTGCGATTTTGATTTCACAATTCGAATATCTTTTGTTCCACGGTTATTGCCGATGCGACATCTATGTGTAGAATCGTATTGTAAGTTTATTTATAGACACAAAAGGTGCGCTGAACTGTACCAGTAGTAGACACGCCATCAAGACCAGGCTCCAATTATTTGCACAGAAACCTGCTATTCTGATGTCTAACAAGCTCAAACAAGCCCTTTGTTTGAAGCTGGATGGGCGTCACCGGTGTGATGCTTAGGTTCAACTAAATTTGCATGAACATTTTTTTGCATGTTGATTAAAAACACACACGCATTCTACACTCATAGCCCCACACTAGGATTTTCTCCTGTGTCGTGGGTGCCATGGACACACAAAGACGAATACACAAACACCCAGACCCAGAACAGAAGTCCAAACTCTTCATTCAGATTTCTGTCTGGCCGGGGTTCGAACCCGGGACCCACTGCGTGTCAGACCGGTATGGCAACCGTTCCGCCACTCGGGTCGTCGAACTGTACTGTTTAAGTTATACCACCTATCTACTATGGAGTACGCTAGTCTAATTATCTAGTCTGTACTTTAAACATAACAGTTTAAAGTATATTTTTATAATATAGTCCAGTAATGTCCACTTAATGGTAAGTAGCCACTGCCACCCATGGACATCTACAGTTAACCTCAGATAAGATCTGAGCCTTACCTGAGGTTAGCCACAGATGCATTGCAACCCCTGAGGACTAAGATGGAACGCCACGGTAATGGTACGCCAAGTATTTCGCCCTTACCACACCTTTCAGATCAGAATATAGCAGTTATTAGGCAGATATTAATACTGCTGTTATTAGTGGTGCTTCCGCAGTCGAACCACGAAGAATTCTACCACATTTGAAGCAGTTTTCCACTTGTTCTATTTAGCATCGTATTTTATCACCCAATTTTACTAACACAAATTCTCTAGCACCCCCAGAAAGTGGGCGAAAAAATTATCCTTCATTCCTGTTTAGGGAATGAATGGCCACCCAAAGCTAATGTTGCAAACGCACATTTTGCTTATTTAGTAAAACATAAAAATTTATGTTGACTTACATCTTACTAAATATAAACAAAGCTTTTTAATAATTAAATATTTCATGTATTGTAAAGATCTTAAAACCATAAATATTTTAACCCAATAATGCCTTGAAGTTACAAAATACTTAGGTAAGCGATTTTTAAAAATTTGCAGAATGTCAGAATAAAATGTCAATAAAGTCAATGATTTGCCAATCACAAAAAATATGAATTCATAATATACTTTATACCCATTGCCCTCCTATATATGAGACTCTAAATTTAGAAATCAAACTTAGGTTGTCTGTATCTCTCTTTTCTCATCATATTTTAATGAAATATAGCCTCAACTCAGAACATATATTAAAATCTGATACGAATTTCTAGGGATTAGCAAACTCATACAAATAAAAAACAAAACTCTTCCGGTAGATAATTATATTAGTGTAGATTAAACATACAAAAAAACAGTTATAAGTATCTTTTTAATGATTGAGATTTGTTTAATAATGAGATTCAAAGGAAAACCTTCAAATCTTACGATCGTTGGAGAAGGGTTAATACCGCGACGAGAATGGCAATTATCTTCCTTATTTCTCTAATAATCGCTCTGCATTTACATAAGCTCTCTAAGCCCAATGTTCTTGCTATTACTCACATTTGTCGTTTAATATATTTAGCAGCTTTACTCTTCAACCCTACGTGTAAGATTCTATGTTTTGTGAACTGCTCAAGATATTTTTTTATATACATGTCGTATGAAATATTAAGATTCTAGGGTTAACTTTTATTCTCCACGTTAAAAATAATATTATACAAAACAAAGAAAACAACTTTTATGATTGCAAAGAAAAGTTATCTAATTACGTTAATTTTTTTTTAAGTTGTTCGTGTCCCAATTCATCAGTAGTTTAATAAAATATATACGTATATTGTGGTAACTGGCTATTTGTAGGCCTGTGTAGGCCCATGTAGGCCTTTACAAAAATCTAAACAATTTTTTTTTCATTTCATTCTAAAAGCTACATTTTTTTTTAATAACGAAAACAAATAATTCATGATATACCAACATCAGGCTAATTAATTATTAATAAAATTTCATATCTAGGTAAGTCATGGGTTGTTCCTATAATGCCGGGACCAGAATAGGGCTACGGTATCCCCTGCCTTTTTTTTTTATTTCGGGGGGCGGGGGCGGGAGGAATCTGCAAAGTGTACCCCGCCTTTTTGGGAAAAGCAGAGTTATGTGATATTTTTACTCACTAAAACCCCCTAAGTGGCTTCAATATGCATATAGGGAAATCCTAGGATCTCGGATAGAACTCACCGGCGCTTCCCTTGCGCGGTGCCCTTCAAGCCCTTCCCAGAGCAAGTAGCCCCCATATATTTACAGCTCATATTCTATCAGCTACAGTACTGTCTAGCTGATTAGCCACTAAGATAAGATTACGGTGACCCCTGCCTGTCGTAAGAGGCGACTTAAAAAGGGACTTCCGTGGTTGCGGGCGGCAAGAGTGGGAGCTCAAAACGTCCAATCAAGCAACCCCGTGAAGGGCGGTGGCATATGCGGTCGAATGCCATCGTAAACACCAGAAGATACAATGAGCGGTAATAAATACTCACCAATGGGAAAGACGCTGAAAGCATCGCGTTTGGAGGACTCCAGTTGCGTTCCGTTGGAGATTAAGGAGTCCTTCACACAGCGCTGAAGACGGCCACCGGGGGGTTTTTAGTGTAGTAAAAATGACCCGTCGCTCCCACGGCGTCGAGTACCTTTTGAAAGTTTCCCACTCGAGAACAAAAAAAAGGTAAGCCATGGGTAGTCGCGATACGAGATATTAATTTCGTTACTGACGATAATACGCGTCTTTACTAAACTTAGGGTATATAGAACAATTTGCCACTAATGCTTGTCAATGGCTTCACTGTGCAACTGGTTCTAAATATTGACAGTAAAGAAAGTGCCGCGTGTCAAAAGTACCCGTTACGTATTAAAATGTATCAAATCCGCGATAATTATACTTTCAAATATCATATAATGTTTATAAAACTGAGCTTATGAGACAACAATCTTAAGTATAGATTTCATCTTATACTGAAAGAGCAATACAAGACTAATATTTTACTTATATGTATAGCTAGCATATACACGCGGTTCTGCCCGCTTCGATCACGTTTACCATGGTAATGAACATCCCATGTGTTAATCAAAGTCATACACTATCCGTGCACCAAATTCTAGCAAAATCCGACCAGTAGTTCTCAAATCAAACAGTAATAAACACACATACATCCCCACAAACTTTTGCATATATATTATTAGTAAGATTGTATATATTGCGCGTTGCTTACACTCTCGAATATCGCGTGACTGTAAACAATCAAGTAAATACTAAGAAATGTATCGAAACTCAGCCGATTGATATTGAGTTGCCGGTGTATTTATTAAATAACTGGGAACGGTCGTATAGTACATATAATACTTAGTAGAAAGATGTCGGTAAATGTCAATTTATCTCCAACCCCCAATTACAACCTATGTAGGTATGTAGTCCCACGTCATCAATCCATTCACAGAGACCAAACATTAGACAAGTTTATATGTACAGCAAATATCTGGACCTTACTGTGTCTTTGATAACATTGATAAATAATGGTATCAATGTGTGTAAGGTAGTAAACGTTATATAATGATCTATTCTTTTAATATTAAAATATTTGTCCCGACTGACTGATTCATCATAGCATATCATAAACTACTGAAGCTAGAAAAATGAAATTTGAAAACTGGTTTATTATGGCATAGTTTGTGTCTGAAGGATTTGTGATATACTACCATAAGGGGTTAAATTATAGGGAGAAAATATTTTGAAAATCCACTAATATATTTATAGCATGCTTACTATTTTATATTAACCTTATATCGTATCGTGGCGTATTCAGAGTGTAACGTTACGTACACTCTTTGGATTGGGAATTTTCGACCACAAACCTGACTTTTTAAAACTAACGTAAGATTCTCAGGGGCAATACTCACACTGATAATATTACTGTGAGCTAATAATATTAATGTAAACATTACGCCAATATAATTGAGTAATTAGTAACTAATTATGTTTTGCTGATCTTCCGCGATGCTAGGCTCTGATGTCTCGTACACGTCGCGGTAGGACTATCAACGGACTTGACAGTATAATCTCCGTGAAAATTTGTACTTTTGGTGATGTATCAATGAAAAACTACTTTCAATTAAAACAACTTGTAATAATTTTAAAGTGTTAGTTAATACACACGCTACTCAGGAATCGAATGATGTGTGGTGATGAGGCTCGTATATTTATACTAATTTTATGACCTCCCACCGCCATGTGGAAACTGATAAGTATATTTTCAGAAATACTGTTTTAGACACGTCTGTTTTCTAGTCTTTTCTTTTGCAACTTTGTAAGGGCCATAAATTGTAGTATTTAAAATTGAAGTAATCCGTTGCGATATATGATTTTAGGCTAATATTATCGCGGAATTGATACATTTTAATATGTTAAAATGTACTAAAATGTAGTCCGTTGCGGTAGTAAAAACTATTATTTATGTATTTTTATGTGACTACTCGGTTGTAATCTTATCTATTCTGTGAATATTAAAATTAATCCGTATTTGCATTAAAAGCGTAACGAATTGCCTACTTTGTATGTCATATTAACATTACCTACAAGTTGTATATGTATAATGGATAAATTTTCCATTGTACATAACTAACTAGTTGCTAGGAATGGTTTTGTTTTTCCTTTTATAAAAAGTAATCCAAGAAAATATTTCATTTAAAATTTCAAGAAGTGTGTAATTGGTGGATCCCAAAGGAATTCGTCAGCAAAAAGTCGATCTTAGATCAAGTTGGCCCCTGACATTTATGAATCATTCACACTAACATTTTCATTGCGCTATCTTTTACGAATTTCCCACTTCTCCTTTACAATGTGTATACATTTTCGGGAACTCAACTATTTCCGGACGGCAGACGGCGACATTCGGCGACTTTTGGCGACAGCCGTCCACCTGAAAAGCTGCTTTATGCTGTGTTAGTTCCCAAAACCGATGACGTACCGTAGGCCGCGACAATCGCAGACAGACGTCCACATAAAGTTGCTCTTAGATCGCAAAACCGCGAAACCTA
>MOOZ01000338.1:10108-23541 GCA_002930495.1 Cecropterus lyciades
CCGACCCGCGTGGACGAGCTGTCACGACGGGTTCAACGCACAGTGGCTTGCGGGTTTTATCCTCGGCTAAACATGCATCTGAATGATGAATTTAGGTTCTGTTCTGGGTCTGGGTGTAGTTATTTATCTGGCTGGGGATCATACTTTGGACTCACTGCGTATGTGGTGAACAGTCCGCCACGCGAAGAATTTATACTCCTCCCATTCTAGTATAGAATATTATAATTTCTAAAAAAGATTTTATGTTTAGAAACTCCGTATAAAGACAAAGTTAAATCGTACCAGCACTTAACCAATCACTTGTGTGAATTTGAATTGAAGTGAATTCGTACGAAGTTACAGAAGAAAGCTACTCACAGCAATTAACACCATAAAAACACCGGTCGTCTTCCATGGAATTAATATGGTGCTTAAAAAGCAGCGCATGAAATATAACAGAGCGAGTCATCCCTCAATTTATGTCAATTAGCGAAACTGGATACTCGGTTTAATTAAACCCGTGTAAAATGAAATAAGAAAAAACATCTGAACTCGTTTGATTTATTTCTCATGGCTTTTGATGCAAATTAATTTGTAATATTCTATTAATTTATTTCTTGGAAATATTATGCAAGGGAGTCACTAATTCGAGGCTTTTCAACGCAGCTCTCGGGTAGCATCTCTTGTCGATATCAGATAGAATTGAATTTCTACTTGCGGTTTTCTATTGATTATAAACACCAGTACTTGACAGAATGGTACACTAAAGTCATAAAAACGCAAATATAATTATCATCAATAGTCACATGTTTATATTACTATCCTTCCCCTACTTATCCTTTTCTTACAAATTATGTTATTTCACTTTAATAACTGTAAATTAACTTTTAATATGTACAGTCACACAAAAACATATGTGTATGCGCTTGGAATTTATCCCTGGATTACGCAACAATGATAAAAGAACGCATTATAATTTCACCAATAAAATGAATGCTGAAATTGCAATTACAGAGAATTTGAAAAAAGAGGAAAAAGGCAAAGGATTTTCCAAATGAATACGACGCTTAAAAAACATACCATCACAGACTACTCCGTGGCGATCTCTCAATTTATGTCAATTACTGGAACCGAGCCGGTTGGAAAAATGAAAATAACGTATAAAGCCTTCCGCACACGTCCGTACAGACTTTCTTTGCTGATGTTTCAACCTTTGAAATATTCATCCGATGCCTTTCCACGTCTCTTTGTGTTGCTCTTTATGTACCCATATCCTATTGAGCCGCCTTTAAGTCCTTTCGAAGTGTCTTTTTTATACGTGAAAACTATCGCTTTGTTTGTCCGCTATTCCTAGATTCGTACGAGGAAGGTGATTTTTTTTTAAATTGTATAATAACGTAAAATCTATTTTTTATAAAAAGAATATTCTATTATATTACAAGGCTCTGAGAAAAGTAATTTATTGAATACAAACTTATGTCCCCTCCTACGTTCTGTTGTATAGAAGTAGCAAACGAGCATGCAGTCCATCTCATCGGAATTGGTCACTGCCGTCCATAGATCTTTATAATCAACCTCTTAAAGGATAGAATTCCTACCTGAGGTAGGGCATAGGTGAGCTAACCCTTTTGTTTTTGTTTTCGAGGGGAAAACCTTCAAAAGGTACTCGACGCCGTGGAAGCGACGCCGGGTTATGTGGAATTTATGCCGCACTAAACTGCTCCCTGATTAGTTAATATAGATATGATATAGATACCTTTCCAGCCTATATCATAGATAAAAACAAGGGTATGGATGGTACTTGTGGATTCGGAACACGAAGGTACTACCGCCTTTAGTTTTAGTTTCCTCCTTTTTATTTTATTTTAGGTTATAAATTATATTATCTTTTATAATTCATAATATTCTCCATTTATTAATCAGCTCAGTAACTTAAGGAAAATTTTATCAAAACTTAAAGCTTATAAACTCACTGCCTTAAGCTATGTGTTGTCTGTTAGTTAGTGTTCTAGTTTTATTAAGCTTATACCTTATATTGACCTACAACTTCAATGTAAGTTTGCATAGTGCCTGTAGCAAAATATAACATAAAGATCAAGATGTTAATTAAAAGTTTATTTTATTACAGTATTACAGAAGTGTAAACCGTAACTGTGTTACGGTTTCCACTTCTTATAATTTTTCTTAACATTAAGTTTATAAATTATGTTAATATTTTTTTCAAATACAACATGGAACCACAGCTATTTCTGCCTAATAACAGCAGTGTTATATATTATAAACGTTATACCCCAAAGAGAAGCAACGCATGTGTGACCAGATAGGATACTATCTTAGTAATACCCGTTTATGGGTAGCAGTTATCACTTACAATCAGGTGGACTACATGCTCGTTTGCCACTTACATATAATAAAAAAGCACTGAAAACATAGTTTATCACATTTACTACGGTAATTTATAGTCTAGTCCGCTACTAATATGCAAAAAAATCTTGATGTAGGTATTGACGTCCTTTCTCCATAAAATCATTGCCTTCGACGTGTAGCTCAATGATTATTTTTTTTTGTAAAATATCCACTATTAAGGCAATATAATTTAATATTAACGACGGCATTGATAATTTAATATTAGGATTTTTTTATAATTTTATTGCAGGCGAGGATAAAACTAACGAATTTTTTTCCAAAATTGGCGAACTGAAAGTTTTGACATTGACATTACGCATTCAATCACTAATGTGTAAGTTTCGTTAGTAATCGATGAAACAGTAATAATGCGGTTACTACAGGTCTATATTATCATTTCAAAACCTGCATAGTCTCGAATTGATTGTTTTATTCGTTCTATTATCATAGAATTCACTTAGGTCAGTTCGTTTAATTTCATATCATTGCTATAAGTGATAAAGCTTATTAATATGCAGAGATCAGGGCTGGTGCGATCGCCGAACATACAGACGGGCGTTGTTTACCGAAATGAGCTCAACGTACGCTCTTAGTTAGTTCTAAGATGATGGCCAATTTAAAGTTTATCACACTGAATTGTTTGAGCTCAGACTTGACACGAGTGCAGTGGATTATGAAGATGATATCACAATAAGCGCTGAGCTAAGAGCACAATGGCTACGAACTGAGAAACTAGTTTGAACTTGTTTTGCTTGAAACTTCACAGAGATGGAAACTTGCAGTTATAAATATTTCATACGCGTATTGCCTTTGTGGCTGGAGTATTGAAAAAGTTGACCTTAACTCACAGCTTATTTCAAAGTGAAAATGCGGACTTGAATTTACTTTTTATTTTACATACAGAAAGCGGAAAGAAATCTTTACTCATATTTACTTTGTACTTAGGATACAAAGTAAATATACTCATATTCACAATACATATTTACTTTTTCCATTTACAATATAAAGTAAACATGAGTGAGGACGTTACTATTTACATGCATTTTTAGTACTTTAACATAAAAACTGTAAAACAGATTGTTGTTAACCCATAATTATCCCACGGTGGGGCACGTGTCTTCTCTCAGAAAGAGTTTCAGGTCATAGTGATGATTGGCGATTGGTAGACTTCATACACCTTTAAGAACATTTTTTATTAATTTTCAGGTGTGTAGGTAGGTTCCCTTACAATGTTCACCTTCACCGTAAAGCAGTGATAATTAACTTCTAATACGCACATAAATCAGTGACGTTGGATTCGAACCTCGGACCCTCGATTGAGAGACCGAGTTTCAATCGTTCTGTTATCACTGTTCAGTAAAATAGATTATTCATTTCTTTCTGTAAGAATATGTTTCACTGTAAAAGATAAATCCTACTACATAAACAAGAGCGATATCTAATTATTGAATTTGGATTTCTGTTATGATTCTGGTTGTGTATGTTCGCCCTTGTATGTGTGTAAGGCGGCGTTGCAACACGCGGATCGCGGACACGGATTGAACGTCGAAACTTGGACCGCCAAGTATTCTTCAATAAATAATACTTTATACATAATAAAATTACATAAATGAGATGTTTCAATCTTGGCTAGGTATTGTATACTATCTCAAAAATTCGAGAAAACCCCCAAAAATCCTTAAAATTAATTAAAATATTTTTTTTTTGTACAAAACCAATTTAAATTTCGTTCGTTCTACACGTACGTTAACAACTATTTCGTTCATCTTCCAATATGGCAGAACAACCGATTTAGACAGTTATAACACTTCATTAATATAATTGCATTGGAAGGGATGATCTCTGACAACTCATTGTTATAGTTTATTAATTTCAAAAGTCATAATGAGCTATTACCAACATAATGGGGGCTCATTATGTGTATTGTGTAACAATTTTGACTTAAAATTTTTGCTTTGTACCAATAAACCCAGTCGATTATAAGAAAATGACTACTAAAAACGGCTCTATAATATATTAGTATCTATTAATCTATTGTATGGTGTACAAATACCTGGCTAAAGGTCCATACATTTTTAAACATCTCCTTTGAACTATTCATGTATTTGAAAGCCACTTGGAAAATATTTTGAAACTTCTCAACATTATCCGTGTTACTATCTTATAACTATTTGCCGAGCCCTAGTCTATGGTAAGCACGACACACAAAGAAAATGCGTTGAGTCAATAAGTACTTCAATCCAAATATTTTTCCTAAACAATGACATTATTATAGGTAAGTACTAAGAAAATAACACAGATATTAAGTATGAAATTTAGAAAAATATATTGAGATTTCATTTTCACAATTTCCTAATACATAGACTACAATTAATTCTATTCAATAAACATAACTAGTAAATTATACTCCTTTAGATACTGACTCCAATTGTTTAACCCTACTACGTTATTCCAATAGAGAGTAACGACTAGGTTATTCAGTTTTTGTCTGTACTCGGCCTAACTGATCCCGAGAGTCTAATAATCCAACTTCCTATCCTTCCTTATACTTATATACTATCTCAAAAGGATATACTGATACTAAAATCAACTTACTTTGGCTAAAAGCAGCCATTTATTTTTATGGATTAAGTTTTAAAAGGAGAAAGAAAATCGACCGTAAACATTCTTTATCGTTTCGAGAAACAATTAATTATTGATTTTAAATAAAGTAGAAATTTAGCATGCAGTTCACACGATGGCTGCCCGTAGATATTAGTAATCATCCTCAAATTGTAATAGATTGAATATACATACAAACTAACAAACAGAAATATTTAGGCTCGAAAAACATTACCCTCCTTCTGACGCATTCGGTTAAAAACACTTGTAGTAACACTGCTGTTATCAAAGTACTATGTATTTACCACGTCAAACATTCCTTTAGAATTGTGTAATATTTGTTGGCCCAATTGTCCTTTAGAGCTTTAAAATTTAGGGGTCTAAAGCTCAGCCGGGACAAAGTGACTACAGACGGTATAGGAGGGATGACTTTGGTCAACGTTATCAGTTTATATGATCTTCTGCACTCGCTACTTTTCTATCTGAATTCAAGTCATAGATGCGTTGCTAATCCCGAGAACTGACATGGTCGTCTCATAAGTGACCGGGCAAACACACCCTACCAACAAAACGCGAGAACTGTTTCAAGTTAGAAATAGGAGCGGCGGAGGTACCGTCTTGATTCAACTCATTTTACCACCTTCCTTGTAAAATCTTGCTAATAAAGAGCTTGGAACATTTTAAGCAAATACCCTTGTAGATTTCAGCATTGCGGCAAATATCCCCTTACAGAATTAAACCATCTGAAAAAGTTGAGTGGCGGATTACGACCATGCACTTTTTGTCTGAAGCCCATCTCGGGCCCGGGGGACTCATGACCTACTCTCAACTTTCGGCATCATGTTATTTCATGAAATTATAAGCTCAAAAGTAGGTAAGGTTTTAAATATGTATAAGAGATGTACCCATCCGAAATTGTTTGTTATAATTTGAATGATCGTAGAGAAACAAATTCAACTACTATTTTTAAAAATGCGTTAAGCTTAACAATATTTCTGTTGGATTCTTTCATATTTCGAATCGAATAAAAAGTTATTAATGGCAAAAGTGAATGGGACCGATCTTACAAAGAAAACTGAAAATCTGAAAGAAAATTAGCCATTGGTTTTGGTGCCCATATTAATCGTAATCCAAGGCCATTCATATATTTAAGACGAAAAATACCTACTTTGATCTTGCATTTATCCTATGTCTTATTGTTTAAAAGGATTTTAGATTTAAATGGGGAACAAGCCTAATTACCCTAACAACCATTTGCGCCTCTTATAATAAAATTACAGTGGAGGAATGTATATGATCCTTCATAATTTATAAGATTGAATTATTAAAGGAGCATGCATTTAACCTGATTCTATTCCGGTGGATAGGTATGCTGTCGCGGAGAACTGAGTCTCATACGACAGAGAGTCGACAACATTGACCTATCTACCTTGTTACAAAAAAAAACATTTTCATTCATCACTAACGCGAAAAACTCACAAATTCAACTGGACACGGCCATCGAAATGCGCAAATGGCAATCAGCTGCACATTATTTAACAGTGCAGTGTTCGCAAGCCGCAATTGTTGTTAATTCGGAGCGTAATCGAATTACCATCGGAGCGGAACGGCGCACCAAAATTGGACTGCCTATTAATGCCTGCGAGAAGAATTTTTGGGTAAAATTTTAAGAGCTACTTTACTCTTTTTCTAGCTCTTGCTTGTCCACATTGTGAGGTATGATTCAGTTGGAGATTTATAAACATTTTTTATTGTATGGAATTATCAAACTAGCATGTAGTTCATTTGATGGTAAGTGACCACTGCCGCTCATGAACTTCTTCAATCGACTTCTTACACGAAAGTTGTGGCCATGAGGAATAAGTTGAAACGCCTCGAAGCAAGCTTTCGGAGTCGGACCACAATTTATTCGACCACTTTCGATATAACATACAAAATAAGACAGGTATTTGTAATAATAGAATAACCATACCACAATAATAATAACCGCATTGACGTCCATCGGTTGTCTAAAAGTCAGATATTAATAGATTTCTATACCTATTTCTGTCGTGAAGAATGTAGGACGTATTGATATCTAGTCTGTTTATGATGGCATAATAGCCCCATTTGATACGTGGTACTCACGATGTTTGATAGGGGCAGTTTATATATTTTTATTTTAGACTCATCCACCATTTGACAAGTGTTAATTACGCTCATGGACGTCCATGACCAACTACATAAATCAGGAATTGTATGAAGTCGGTGAGAAATGACGTTATATTCCCGAGAAGTAGGATGAAATCAAAAGAGTGAATCTGCCTAAACATTCACTTCAAACTAAAGCGCTATAAATTGCTCATTGTTTACTATAAACTTTACAACTTCTATTATTATATCGTTAAGGAGTTGATAATGAGTTAGCAAAACATTATTGTGTGTACAATTTCTATGTAGTTATACCCAGTTCATTTTAACGAAGCATATTGAAGCACAGCGAAGCGCTTGCTTACATCTCCCGTTTCACGGTTTGGACGTTAAGCTTAAAATACAAGCCGAAAAGACAACAGTTGCATGGCTGTTGGAAGCTAATAAAAAGGGGTGAGTGTTGAAAAATTGCAACATAGCCGGTGTTCAGCCGAAAATCGAATCGATGGCAGCCGATGAACCAATATTTAGTCACAGGATATATCGACTAAAACATTGAAAAAATCTCAATAGGCATTCTTGTGTAACGAACATTGGAAAACGTTACATCAACGGATTTTGATGGAGTACCGTTCCGTTTTTTACCTTTGTATTTTGTAAAAGTGATGCTATGTTATCCTTTAAATTTTAGTTTTTTAACGGACTTCAAAAAATCGGTTACTCGTTGGCCCTATATTTTCAAAATGAGATATAAACCAAAGAAAAACAAATGCATATTTTCAATGTAATAAATTTTTGTGTACGAGGTTAAATTATTTAAACAACTTTATGTTTATTTACAGCACAAGTGTTACAATCAAAACAATTTTAGGCAATACTCGTGTTTCAAATTGCGCAAGAATCAATAATAAGAAATATTCATAATACTCATTCAAAATAGATTAATTATTTTATTTCCTTTAACCGTTCGATATCTGGTTACGATAGTTTTGTCAAGCAGAATGCCTAAAATTCCAAATATCGTAAAATATCTCATCTAGCCTTATTTAATCACCGATGAATTAATTATGCCCATTATTTCTAGTTCGTTGAGCGCTATCTCAAAATTGATCACTGCCTTTAATAAACGAGTGAAAAATCAATTTCACGCATCATCAAGAATTTGGAGTGGAATAAGGGGAGTTAATTTATCCCAGAACCCTTAACGTTCTTTAGATTTTTCTCTAAGGACCTACCACCCGCTCCTTAGTAGGTCGCGGAATTTAAATTAAAAACTTGTGATAGTGTTCTCAACATTGCTTAAATTACTATTTTAATGATATTAAGAGAGCGTTAAGCTTTGTAAATTAAACATTTAATAACTGCTCTTTGAAAAACTACCAGACTAAGTGGTCACCTTTACAAATTTTTAGTATAAAATTTTATTTACACTAGAGGTTCCAAAAAGTTTATTATTCGCTGCCGTTTATGAACCTTTATTACAATGCTCGAATACCTTGCATTACCAAGCTTCACCATCACTGCGGCCTGTAATATACAATGACAACACTTAAAATCCTTTTTATCCAACTGCGTCAGAAAGATTGTAATGTTTTACGAGCATATGTATGTATGTGCGACATAGGCTATGTAATTTTAAAAAATTGACTAATCTATTTGTTACTTCTTTATGAATGTATTGTAATCTGTAATACACAATGGCGTGCCGATATATATATCTGACAGTAAGAGGTCACCGCCGCCGATGGATATAATATATAACAGATTAGGCCACTCACACATTCGTTGCTCTATATTCCTTTGTATATTATATATGATGTGTTATATAGTTGTTGTGTTATAAGATTGAAATAGGTTACTAGCTTACAGTCCATTTAATGGTAAGTTATCATGTCAATTAACATCTGTCGCCAACTCCATATAGAACAGGTTTTACGTAAAGACAATAACAGATATATTGCGAATTTTGAGTAAAAATATAGCTGCCCATGTAACTCTACCGTCATTCGCATCCTCCGAAACAAATTTGGTAGAACCTTTTGTAGTTCGATTCCTGAGGCAACACCGCAACACCCATTTCTGAAGAGAGTCGTTTAATGAGGTACACTTATTCGATACATTCCAACTCAGTCTTCAGAGCTAGCAACGTATTATGATGTCCATGGGCGACAATGGCAACTAATCATCAGGTGTACTGCATGCTTATTCCCTACTTCCATATCATATAGGCTTTACGCAAAAAATGCTACTAGTTAGAGCGGTGGTAACTCCACAGTCTAACTATACTATTACTACCTTTCAAGGCACGACATGAATCTTTATGTAAAAACAACCCACACCCTACCCATAATAAATTAAATGTCATTTCCAATTATAGCCAAGTTACTTGAGATTAATTTATTCAATTATTGTTTCATTTTCCTTCTTTTTCATCTTGTTCTTCCCATTTGTTATGGGACAATTCCTCCAAAGTAAACATAATGATATCTTAAGGAAAAATATTAATAAAAGAAGAAAGCCACTAAGGAGGTATTATTAATTCAATTAAAATTAATGTATTTTATGGCAAAAATTAATATATATTTGTGTTTTTTATATTTCTTTTTATAATATGCAAGTAGTAAAAGCATGCAGTCCACCCAATGGAAAGTTAACGCTGCAGCTCGTGGACATCTGCAAGCAACCCCAGATAAGTTCAGTCTTACTTGAGGTTAGCCAGAGATGCGTTTCGAGGACTAAGTTTTCCGAGCTTTTTGCTCGGAAAAGTATATCTCCCTTACCACACCCTCCAGACCAGAATACAGCAATGCATAATACTGATGTTACTAGGCAGAAATAAGTGTGGCGGTGGTACGTAAGGGCAACATACTTATCCGACTCGCTCCAACTTAGTCCTCAGGGGTAGTCGCCAATGGCCACTTACCATCAAATGGACTGCATGATCATTTGCTACTTCCATATTATTTTAAAAAATACAGTCATTATAATCTAAAACTATTTATTATGCATGCTTACAATGTTAATCGTGAACATTAAACAATAAATGAAGAAAATAATTGAGTGCAAGAGGCTGTTATTTTACGCAATAACGAAAATTCAAAGTTCGTTCGTTTGGTATTTATACTCTTAATTATCATTCCTCCCAGTTAAAACGGTGTTATTACGAAGTTTCTTTTATCGCTTTTTCTCCATAACCGAAATGTACGGAATGGTTATTTTAAATAAATATACTTTTAATTTCAATAACATTTTCGACAGGGTCAGTAAAAAATCTTTTCACAGTGCCCGACTACAGGGTACGACAGGGTTACCGGTTCGATCTGCGGCCAGACAAACTTCAAAAACTGTTTTAGTTAGATGTCAATCACAGGTTCATTGCCACTCTTGTACTATTTTTTATAACATTGAAGTAGCAAACTTGCATGCTATCAACCTAATGTTAAGTGGTCACTGCTGCCCGTGGACGTCTGTAAGCAACTTCATACAGAACAAGAGTTCAATCTGAAGTCTAAGGATTGAAGGGTCTGAAGGGACTAACACGGTCACCTTAGATGAAAGTGAGCCGGCAACCACATGCTTCCACAGAAACGCAAGAACTGCTTTAAGCTAGAAATAGGTGTGGCGGTGGTACATTCCCGATCGAACCACATACGACACAAGGATATTAGAACAAAATATTGACAGTTACAACTGATATCAGGAATACAATAAAACTACTATAATATTCTGATATACATAAAGGAACAGAGTGGGTTTACGTTGATATGTGACAGGCGTAAGGACTCTCGTCAGGTTAATACCCGTCCTCTGGGGGGATCATGCCATGAACCCATTAGTGCTTCTGATCCTCAAAGGGTATTGCTCTGACAGGAATAAACAGTATATAGACTATTTTGGTACCTACTTATTACTTGAAACTATTTAAACTCCGCTGTAGCTATGGATTTCTTTATATTCATGCACAGATAAAGTATGACACCCATGCAAAGATTTCCCATGTTGAAGATGCCATGGACCCACGAATACACAACTACATGTATCCGGGGCACAAATCTGTTGCCTGAGATCCAACCCTTTATCTTCTCTGAGCGCTTTGCCCCATCGGGCTCCACCCAGGTAAGCGGCTGGGCCCACTGCATCGTCTGGTCTTTACGACGGAATGCGATGACATATACCACCGGCCTTCCCGGAGTCACCTGGCTGGATGATTCGAGCTCCCACTTTTGCCGCCCGCAACTCCAGAAGACCCTTTTAGTCGCCTCTTACGGCAGACAGACGATACCGTAGCCCTATTCCGATCCTGGAACTACATGCACAGGGCCACGAACCATAAGGGAAGGGTTATATCCAACGGTGGACCTCAAAGGGCTGATGGATGATTAATAATATTTTCTACACTTTGTATTTTGAAATAAGAACGAAAGTTAACAATAATGTTTGATTTGACAAATAAAAGCCTCAGGTGTGAGCATTGAACTCACAGAAAGGTGAATAAGGGAAGGACAGGAAAACAAAATAAGATGACATGTGACATGCTCAAGATACTCGACCCCGACGTAACCCTCCCGAAACTCGATACGAGCAGATAAGTGTGGACGGTAGTGTCGGACGGTTCTGCTATAATATTAAGTATCTTCAAATGGATGTAAGCACGATATCTGTGTTAGGTAAACAGAATAAATATTCGTTTGTTATAAACATTGCATATCTATATTTCATTTATTCATTATCGTGTAAGTATCGATGGGTATATGTCTATAAAATTAGTTATGTTGATTCATGCACTTCTGAATCTATACATATAACTTTCTACCATTTTTACAGTTACTGTCTTTTTGTCCTTGTGTTAAAAATCGCACTAAACTAAAAATGCTGAATTTCATTCGAAAGATTTAATATATATTTATAGTCCGTATTAAGGGTATTTGATAAAAATGTATTCCATAAAAAAACATAAATGTAAAAAGACAAGTTTATTACTGTCTACTTAGCCTACAATAGAATAAATATCTATAAAGGTACTAAGTTCTGTATATTATTCTGAAATTTTAAGGTACAAGAACACATAAAGTCTTTAAATAAATGAAATTTCTGGTATTGCTGCAACAACAATGTTTTTCACATAATAATTTAACTGGGTTAAATTTTAACAGACAATTTATTTATACAAATCATTTATTTAATTTAGAATATTATTCAAGCTCAAAGTTTTATTTGGCTATATGCGGCAAAAAATAATTTAAATAATCATACACATATCACAGATGAGCGTTGATTAGAAGGATAAGTAAATCAACCGTCGACGTGCTGTCAACGATTCGACGGTTTACGCTTCTCTTAACGACTAGTTGAATTCGTAGACGGCTAATCGAGTAGTATCTGTATTTGTATCGACACACAACGCGACGTCGACACTTAGACGTAGCTGTATTATACAAAACTTCGTTCGTCTCGGTTAAAACAATTTTAACAATTATTCTAAACGTAATAATAAATCGTATAATAAATATGTATAATTTTCAGTATGACACGTTAACTAGTCTACGAATTCAATTGGTTAATCAGTGCTTCCAGATGCATTATAATTACAGTAGATCTGCAGTATTTTCAACTTTTTTACTGTCTACTGTATTGGATCTTAACAGTAAAAGGTAAAATTTAATTTCGATTATTATCGAGCAACCTATATTTTCATCGAAAAAAATTTTCCTTCCAAATTTTTTAAAATGTCATCTACTATAATTTTGTACAAAATTCTGTAATTTTTAGCAACATGACAACCCATTGCATACGCACTAGACAATTGTACGAGTCTTACAAATTCTTGAACGACATCTCAACAGCACGTTTCAAAAAATGTACAGCGCCATCTAGTACCCTGCTATTAAGCTACTTGCTAATGTTTATGTAATAGCTTTCAACGTATTATATAGATGCTGTTATTCGTTAAAAATGTATAATAAAACAACAAGATTCTATTGCAGACGGCAGTTCAAAGAATTTAGTTTTTACCGGGAATTCTGAAATCCATATATATTTAACTAGCTGCGCCCCACGGTTTCACCCGCGTATTAGTTACTACAAAGAAAACTAATTTATATATTTATTTGGATAAGAATAAATATTCTATTTATAAAAACAACTTCGCAATTATAACTATTTGCAAATGCATTATTTTGGAACAATTTTGGTTAGCATATAAAAGGGTAGTGTAGTTTACCTGAAAAGATAGACATATGCTGTCGCTGACTTTTTTTTAGAACTTTTAAAGGGGACCAATTCTGTCATACATAATTTTTACGAAACTTTAACCGTTT
>MOOZ01000338.1:30227-42552 GCA_002930495.1 Cecropterus lyciades
AAGTTTTGATTCTGCGTTTTATTGTAGTACCTATTGCTTTGAGAAAAACTATGTGACGTTTTATTTTTACTTGTAGACGTATATTTAAAGGAAGCACAAGCACGGCAGTTGTAATAATAATCTTAAAATGTCATGTGAGTATAGTAAAATTATTTTGCGATACTAACTGGCTGGTTTTAATAAAAATGGCGGTGACGGATTTTTTTAGTATAGGCTACAAAAGAAGAAATCTTCAAATTATTATTTTTTTGCAGCAATAGTTTTCGGAGTATTTTTATACCGTAGCTAAATAGAAAAAAATTATAAGAATTGCCATTTTTCTTTTATTATTGACCTCGATAACATCACTCATTTTGGACCCTATACAATACATGTTAACGTGACTCTCAAGCTTCGATATAGTGGACTGTATTAGTTAAAACCTTGCCTTTCAAGTCACTCTGCCGACCGGAATCATGTCAGGTATGAGGGCGGTGAGGAGAATGAAGAAGAATCTACCAGGTCTTCCCGAGGAGTAGTCTTATACTTCACGTAGCACACGCGAAAAGTCACCAAACGATACGATGATATACGTATACGACGAACAAGACGAGTGCTTCTGTTCACTAGAAGCAACTTGAAAGAACAATTTATAAAGGCACACGTAGTAAGTAGCACGTGGAATTTCAAACAACGCAATGAAATACAGAACGTTCTTATATATAATTATAAGTACCTACTTGCCGAATGCAAGACAACGAGATCTGTGACCACTAGTACTGACTCACATACTCGTTAACAAGTATTGGAACTATATCATACAAATTGAATCGCTCTTATTATGAATATAGTGTTTATAATAAGCGTATTATACTATTGGCATCATAGTTATTATACTATTGCAGTGAAACTTTATTAGAATCATTGTGAATTGAGACTCGTTGAAATAATAATTCGTTTTGAAAGCAGTTGTCGGCGCTACAACTAGATGGCGCTGTACTCCTTTCTTAATCACGCTACCGACTTTACTTTGTAGTTTGTATAAGAGCTCAAGTTAAGTGTATGCGAAATACTATATCCAAATATGGGCTGTAGTAACTACCTTATCGATATTTGAAAAATCACAAGTCATGAAAGGCTTCTGCCCAGAAATACATTACTATTTATTATTATTAAGTTTCACTTCTGACCTATGTACGTATGTGTGTGTGTCGCACATACAAACTTTTTGTTACCTAAATTCTTCCCACCAATGGGTATTCAAATAATGTTGATTGACATATTTTATTAGCAACACTAATTAATATATTCAAATCTAATCGTAAAATACATGAATCTGCCTGATATTAACTACAATTTCCAATCAAATTCATTAAATTATGCCTAAAATTAATTCAACTGTTTTAAATATATTTAATATTAAATAATATTATAAATAGGTTAACAAATTGTGAATGATATGAAAAACAATATTACTTTATACAGACATGTATTTATTTAAGTGTCTACCTCTCCTAAATTTGATAGAATACTTAGTGACCCGAATGCGGAGGTTGGTACTACCACCACCATACATATTCTGCCTTATACAAACAGCTTCTTTACTTTTATATGTATTTAATAATCTCGTAAGAAAGAGTTGAACCATTTCCCGGATACCGACTGAATTGAAATCTTGTATATACGTGCAGATGACTTACACATGGGACGACTATCTCAGTTTTGAGAAGTTGGGAACAGATGTCCATGCATGGCAGCGCCCCTTACTCTGAGAATGACTGCTTCCTTGTTTTTTATTATAATTTGTCAAAGAAAAATAAGGAGCCTTAATATATATCACCATTACAAATCTCTCGGTTATAAAACCAAACATTCTCAAAATATCTAGTTAACTTACCATCACGCGAACGATCTAGCCCACTCTATGCCCTTTAACATAACTCAAGATAACTCGAAAAACAATCAACAACTTCCACAACTTTATTAGGAAGCCAATTAAAAGGTACAAGGTACCGCAAAAAGGAAATAAATCACGCTCAAACATTATTATGTTGTGCAATTAAAACTTTCGTACAACGGAACGTAAACAAAACGCGTAAAAACCATCCTATTCTGATGTCACGCGATAAAATAAAGAGACGTACGCACCGCCCAACCGTAATTTATGTGTACAATACATTATACACACCGAAAATCATTTCACGAGTTCTAATGGCACTGAGTCATGCTAGCATTTTAAGGTGGTGACATATTTCATCAATAATTCATCAGACAAAGTATCAAAGTATTTAACTTACTCGATACTCTCGACAACACGTGGGGACAAAATGTCAAATGTTAAAAGAATATTTAATTAATTAATTATTAAATAAATTAAAGTAGTATTGTAGCGCCCTCTAATTTTTAGGTATAATTAGTGGCAAGTTTTTTTTTTTAATTAAGAAGTGGTGCACGAGCATGTAGCCTGACTGACGGATAGTGGCTATTGCCATCGATGGAAATCTATACCTAACCCTAGAAATAAGTATATGGCCTAAGTTGAAACTCCTCGGATAAGTATATCTCCTTTACTGTCATCTTCAGACTATAACACAGTAGCGCTCAACGTTGCTGTTTATTTCTAAAGCAAAAGCAGTTGTGACGGTGGTGCCTCCGAAGTAGAACCACAAAACGTTCTCACTATCAAAAAATCACATTACTCGTTTCGTGATAGTGTACGTAACCGAATAGTGTGCAAATACACTAACAATAATTTTCACTAAACACGGCAATAAAGGAACACAATAAAATCGTAATATTCAAACTTTGGCTATAACCCCCATTGGGTCAAAGAACAACAGTGCAGAAGTGGCCATTGTCCTCCAACTGCCTAAATTATGACTGACATTAGAATCTTTGATGGCGCAATTTTTATTCGTTTGTCCTCGTTACATTGCTATTCCTATAGTTTTTGTTTGATGTTTGATTGTTTCTCGGAGCCATAAATAATTGTAATAGGTGTGAGACATAAAAAAACAGTTATTAATGAAAGCCGAGATTTAGCGCTGTGTTCTAGAGAAACATGACCAGTTACTTTTCCTCTGTTCGTAATATCGATATCAAGTCACCAAAGGATTATACATGACATGGATTTCCCATTCCACTAAATAAAATTAGAGACTAACTTGGAGATAGCGTTTAACATGTACAGGTAGATTTTAAAAAATAATGCTATACAGGACTTTTTTAATCAGGACTTATTTTAGTACTACGATATATTCCCCTGAATTAGACTAAGCAGATAAAAGTTTGTAAGATCCTACGTATTACGGTGGGAATAGATATTGCAATAGTCCCGGTCGAACCACATTTGTTCGACCTAGTAATATTACAAGAACAACATTTTAACCATATTTAAACATGTAAAAATATTTATTTTCGATATTTATACGATTCATCGCCTACTTAGCGTTCCTAAAAACTGGAAGTAAAGTAACTGCGACTAACGACAGGAGAGCTTGACTAATGACTGCGGCGTTGCGTTGAATCAACCGCCATAAGTCAATTGGAAAGAGGCAGTAAGTTTCTTTTCTTTAGAGACCAATACGATCAAAGCGTTTTTTATACTTACTTTTTTACTTTTTCTTTTTAACTGAAACTTATATTTATTTTAATAATGTATACCATTTATGTATTGTGCTACTTACTTCGTTTTTTTTTATTTTTTTAAATAATAAAATATTTAAAGCATGTATTTTATAAAAAGATAAGCTACCTTTAGTAAAGATTTAAAGTCGATTTAAAATTTCTGAAGTGACGTGAAGTTAAAAATCATGAATATTTAAGTCATACATTTACTCGTAAATGTTTTTTTATATACCTTATTAAATATGACTATTATATCAATTACAGTTGCACATTTATGGCTACTCTAATAGATTATTTAATAGTAATATGATAAGTCATTGATAAAATAATCTAAAATTACTTTAAGCTCTGCGTTTATAAATTACCCATTTCGTTTTGCCGTGATTACGTTACATGAGTCGAAATATCAAAGAGAAATTCAAAAACCGTATGTCGTGGGTACCCTTAACTTTTTATAAAATATATTAATGACCCCTAGAACTATGGCCCGTCTACTATTAAAATAGCGTTTTAATCTTTGGCACAAGGAACAGGAACCCATTACAGCTAAACAAATCATTGTTCAACAAGTGCTAACGAGTTGGTGAGTTAGTTAAACTCGAGAAACAACAAGATCATCGGCATCGCTCCAAGAGTTCCGAAGAAAAAACTCTAACAAACTCTCGACAGCTGAGTGTCTGACTAATGACCGTTGCGTTAAATAAACCATAAGTCAATCGGGATATAAAAATACTTTAAAGCATCATTAATTTAGGGAATTTTGCTGCCTTAATTTTTATTAAACAAGACTTAGCCTTGAAAGTGCCCTAGTGAACAAGAGTTCACCATACTCTTCTTCGATATAGCTATGTATGTTACGTACCAAAATGTGAAGAATAGCTTTCAAAGAGGACACTACTGCCCGTTTGTTCAGTTTAAATTGTCACTACTGTGAAGATAATGTTATATAATAATGTATAATATATATCAATGTATTATACACATAAGTGACGGAACTTCTACAAACTCAATTATGAATTAAATATTTTCTAATTTTAATATATCATTTGACTTACCCTTTGTAAGCCGTGGAAACATTAAGTTTAACTTCTAGTGTGTTTATCTATTTTTACACTCAGAAATTAAATTACTTTTGAAACATTAGACGATCCACGTGGTGGAGCGGTCACGCAGTGGGTCCCAGGTAGATCCCCGGCCAGACTGAAATCTGAATGATGAGTTTAGATAGGTCTGGATGTTTGTGTATTCGTCTTTGTGTGTCCATGGCACCTACAACACAGGAGAAAATCCTACTGTGGGGCTATGAGTGTAGAAAGCGTTTATGTTTTTATGTTTAATTTTTGAAACACCGGTTTTTATTAGTTAAAGCATTTATCCCAATTCCAGTATCAGTTTCATCATCGATTTCATTTTGGCCACAGTCATCATAAGATACCGAATGGATTTACGAAATCCCTTAACTTAATTGATTACATCTTAATTCGCAATCTTGAACTATAATATCGAATCATTGCACTATCTCAGGTAATCCTATAAGCCATTACCATAATCTATTAAGACATATTATAGTAATTAACTACTGGCACGTCGGATGCTGGTGCAATAGAATTATTATGAACCTTCAAATTATCCGGGATAATAATAAGGCTAAAAAGATCGCATTATTTTATATAAGAATATTTGTTTATAAAAATGTTCTAGTAATTTACAAAATGAACTTTATAATCCAAAAATTACAAATAATAAGAAATGCAATTTCCTTATTAACAATTCACAAGTAAAATCTGTTCTTTATCATTTTATACTTATATATTTGACGTTCTAACAATTTTATCTATAAGTATAAAAATAATATCATTAAAGGCAAGACCGCAAGGGTCGAAATGGAGGCCTAAAATAATTATCGAATGGCAAATAAAGCATAATATTATCTTCCGTAAAACAATTAATGAGCCGAAAAATAATTATGGTTGATGGGAAAGGCCGGAATTTACCTTAATTTTATGGCAACATTGTCGGGAAACTAATTCTGTGGCCCAAAATTGCTTATTACGATCGTTCACGCACACAGTTAAATACAGGTAATGCCTGACCATTTGATATAACACACGGGAGAAATAACATTGTTAACGTGGAAATTATTTGATTTCTCTTCAAAACAATCGCAGGTAAAATAATAATTTTTGGTAGTATTTATAAAAGTATGATTGTTTTTTGTTATATCTTTTTTATTATTAAAATACTTTGTCTGTTGATATCGATCAACACAAACTCGGAATATGTTGGTGATGCGGATAAAAAAGGTGCCGACAGATTAAATTACAAAAAAAAAGTGTATGTGTGCGATTTAAACTTAATAATAATAAATAATAAAATAAACTAAAATAAAATATATTTTACGCCACGAAGCAACAAAGAATAGACCGAATGTAAAATACTGAGTAATGAATTCTTTCTTATTCTCTCGCCGACTTAACATACATAATAACTATACATTTATGTCTCTGTTAATTTATCGTGACGCATTGTCGTTTCATCGAAGCAACTGTTCTTATTTAACGGCATACAATAAAATTTACAACGTCTAGATTTGGTGCGTCGTTGCTTATTCAGAAATAAAATCATGAGCTAATCGCCTCAGATGTGCCGATAAGTGCCGCCCCATTTAGTCTTAATGGCCCTGAAATTAAGTTACACTCAAATCGACGTCTTGCAGAGGGCCCTATTCGCATTGAAGTGGTGCTCGGAAAGAGGGTGATGTATCGGTTCGTTGTATTGTTTTTGCTTTCCTTTAGACCCACGATTTGTTAGATGGAAGTTTTATCGTAATGCCAATCGACTGAAACGTTAAGGGTTCAGAAATGATTAAAGTAATTGTTCCTGTTTATGCGAGTGATGACGTCAGACATTTTGTCACTTGATTGAATAAATGTCGACGATATTGATAAATAAATAGAGAACCGAAGATAAATAGAATCATAATGAAATCAGAAACAAAACAGATTGAAAGTAAAACAATATCGTGATATTTAATAAATCGTATAAAAATGGTTTCGTAGCAATAACGATAAATCAATTTTAAACGGCACTTAGAACAAATTACATAAACAAGAACGAAACGGAAAGCATAGCGAGGCACTCAACAATTTTCCTTTCAAAGGTCGCGATGAAATGCGAGATATAAAACCATTTACAATTTTCGAGCGTTACCTTTCACGAATTTGTCTTCGTCCGTTTCTAATCTGGAATCACATTCATCACTAAAAATAACCAGCTAAACGTAGCAATAGCGCTCGGTTGCGCTGAATTTCTTTTGTGCTCACCTCAGGTTGCTGTTCGGGCCACCATTAATCGTCCGGTCGTTTCAGCAACGGGCGATGAGGCGCGTGACAAATGACGTCAGACCCCAAGCCTCTCGATAAAATTACTCGATAAAAAACTATTTAGCCCCTTTATTGGCAATAAAGATACCGTTTGTTTATAGTTTTGGGGGAGGTGTGATTAAGTCTGCTTTCGGCAAACTTCATTAAAGTAGGGTAGACGTGAACTAGTTAGAGTTTGCGGGAAATGAATGTGTTGTGTGGCCGGATTTAGAAGTTGCTCAATCTTTTGTAAAGGAATTGTTTGAAACTTTCTAAAGAATAGTAAATGAGGGCGAGTGTTTTTATGCACTTAATTAGTCCGAAGTAATTAAAGAGCAAAGGCAAGTTTGAATAGAAATAGTTATAAATCTTATTAGATTTCAATTAAAATGAATTACTGAGTATTGCATATCGGAGTTCATATACACGGAGAACTAAATTAAAACTTTAGATTATAGTCAAATATTAGTCTACCGTAACTTATCTACAAAGTTAGTAATGTCGCTCGCGGTCGAAAGTTGGTTAGGCTACGGCTAGCGGCTTTTAAAACACTTCTATATAAATTAGGAGTTGACCCATGGTACCTTCATTGGCTAAACGTGCCTCTAGAGGTATTATTATTATTAGTTTATATGAGTAAGATTAAAGTCTCACCTAAGGTTAGCCACAGATGCGTCGCTACCCCTGAGAACTAAGATGGAATGCCTCGGAAAAGTATGTCTCCCTTAACACACCTTACAAACCAGAACACAACAGCGCATAACACTGCTGTTATTAGGTAGAAATAGGTTTGGCGGTGGCTCTTGAAACCGGAACAAATATAAGAAAAATAAGTTATTATTATTTGTCATAAGGTACAGTGGTAGTGCGTAAATATAGTGGAATTACAAAGGTAGTAGAACCATTCGTGGTTCGACTCCGAAAGCACCACCGTCACACTTATTTCTGCCTAATAACATCAGGCGGACACCGTGTTCACTTCAACTATCTTTAAAAGTACTTAATTTAACATTTACAAGTAGATTGCAGCTATTTCCATATAACGTAACCAAATCTTCTTCACTACCCTTACATAACATTCATCGTCCGGCCATAATTTTCCATCGAGCATTACACACGGATGTCCAAAAGTCGTTTCTCGGACAATGGGGTCTGTAGTACCCGGAACTATAAATTCGGCATAATGGCCTTTCGACAGCAGTGGAGGGTTCGAGACTTGAAGTGATATCCTATCGGTTAATCGGTTTGAGTGTTGCGCTTTTGTGTATTGATCGGCCCCAGCATCTCGGGGTTGGAAGGATAACAATGGGAGTTGAGCAGATTTAGCAGTTGCTCAGTAGTATGTACTTCGGTATAAGATCGGCCTCTAATACATTAATGTGCTCTGACAAAAAAGATGAGTTAGCATCTCTGATAAAAAATGGAGATTTAATGTATAGACATTAACTCTGACAGAATAAATAGTTATTCAGTATGCCTCAACCAAGCGCACATTCAATACAAATTATTCTAATTGTGTTTAGTACTAGAAAAAATCTCGGATGTGTTTTTTGCTAATTTAAATTCTTGAAAATTGGTTGATTATGAATATTAAATTATATTTTATATTATTAAGTGAAAATATATAAAAAATGGTAAAAACAAAACTAAAAACCACGCTTTTAAAGCTAGCTGAACTAAAAAATCTAAAATAATTTTCTATAATTAAAAAAATAGATCGATATTTTTTTTGTAAAACATTTATTGTCCACGCATTTTATTGTCATTATAAAATATCACAAAAACATTCATCCCCTATGTAACCTTTAAAGGGGGGCGATATATAAAAAATATATATAGAATATTGTTATGTCATCGGTTCTTGATAAGTGTGCAAAGTTTCAATTTAATCCGCCCTTTAAAAGTGGATAAAAATCTCGTTCAAAGATTCCGTGACAAACATACATAGGTAGATACGACCGAAGCTAAAATAAAAGCGTGTTAACAATCTGATTTGTCACATTCAAGTCAATCATGACGTTCAAAGTCAATTACAAAACTATGAAGGCAATCGCATACATATTCTTAGTTGAACAACTGTACGTTAAATCATATGGTAATGCACGTAGATCTGCACGACCGACTTCGTCATCGTCATCAATCCATATTGTGCCACTACAGAGCACGGGTCTTCTCTCAGATTGAGAGAAATTCAGGCGATAGCCCATTGCGTTGGCCACGCAGCTCTCAAACATGTAGGTTTTCTCGCGATGTATTCCTTAATTATAATATATTAATTAATTCCTATCGACCGACTAGTCTAAATAAAAAAAACCGGTCCAAACCAAAAATATTGATTGCGTTTAAAGAAATAGAAAGAACTATCAACCGATTTTTCAATGTGTATTGCCTCGACTGAACAATCTTAACGATCCACAACTATTCACCGATGACCGGCTAACAGGCAAAAATAGTCGGTAATGACCAGATTGACTGTATAAGCATTCTCGTCGACTATTTGATCGTTCGAAAATCGGAATCTCACAACTCAACAATGTGATCCATACAACACACACACGCTTTCTACACTCCACAGTAGGATTTTCTCTTGTGTCGTGGGTGCCATGGACACACGACGAATACACAAACACCCAGACCCAAAACAGAAACCTAAACTCATCATTCAAATTTCTGTCTGGCCGGGGATCGAACCCGGGACCCACTGCGTGTCAGACCGGTATGATGACCGCTCCGCCACGCGGGTCGTCCAACACTTGTTAATATGCGCTAGGCCTAAGTTGTAGTGTCCTTTTTAAACTCAGATATAATTAATACAAATGAATACAATATTTTTCATAGTGCTCGAAGTTAAATAGAAATGGAATGTATCTATTTGCCTTTCATTAAAGAAGTCTATTAGCTTTGTTCGACTTTTTCATATCTAAACAACAGCTTGCTAACAATGTATTAATATTAAACAAGCAAGTGATAGCTAAAACATGAAGGCATATTGTCTCTAGACATTATGTGACTACTGCCAATAGTTCAGTCACCAATTTGTCCAGATATCAACTGGCATATGTACATAAGCAATGTGTTGGACATCTTGCCTTTGTCCAATGTACATAAGCAATGTGTTGGACATCTTGCCTTTGTCCAATTACTTGTACAATGGGTCAGCAATATGCCCATGCGATAACATCAAGTTGTTAAGTGATCATCACAAATCTCAAACAAGATTGTAGCGTAGATCACAACACTTACAAGGCAAACGCTTAGAACGGTAGATTTCTAAATATATATAGTTTGAGTATTGTTGCACCTCTTTCACACCTTTTTTATAACATTAAAATAGCATTAAAAGAAAAAAATAGGGTGCATCTGGGTAAATAGTCACTACCGCCCATGCGCATGTAATCATGTCATATACAATAGGGGTTCTATCTGAATTCAATCACCGACAAAGCACCGGTGATTGACTTCTTCTGAGGATTAAGATGGTGAACGGATGACCACGTCCTCTTACTTAACTCAGAAATACTTCACAGAAGTAATAGGAGTGACGGTTGCATCCACGCGGAATCATACTTATTCTCTTCACAATACTATATATTAAAACAAAATAAGCTTAGTACCTATAGTTTTATTGCTAAATTCTCAAAATACTTTTTTTTCTGTTTAATTCTCAGTATAAAATATTAAAATAAAAACACGACTGCTCATTTGACTTTGACTTGTTATGAGAATAAATTTAATCGTCCCTATTTTCTCCTTTTTTCCCCCTACTTATAGATGCATTTTTTTGAATTATATCGCCTATGACACTCTGCAATCTAAAACGAAACAAACAAATCGTTAGGTCGTCTGGGCTATAGCGCGTGCCGATGAAATTGACGTACATGCAAACATAAATTTGAAAAACATTACGCTCCTCCTGACGCAATCAGGTAAAAACTCATTAAATTATTTGCTTTGTAAAAGTTAATGTCAATTAAACATACATTGTAACTGTCCATAAAAACATGTCATTAATATAACATCAAACATAGTTATGATCATACCTTATATAGTTATCCCAGACTTAATAACTTATAACTTCATCCTAGTCTCCCGTATTCCAGAATCAACAGTCGTATTATTTAAGTAATCTAGCAATGGAAGCCATAAGCTTTCTTATGATAAAAGCTTTAACTTGATTTCAAACTTTGAAATCTTCTACTTTTCTTTTTATAACTAAACTTGAGCGTCTCATATTTCTAAAAACCTTTAAATAGATTTCATCTTACGTAACTCATAAATTTAATGTTCTCCACTGGTTGCTATTAAATGGGAATTAACTGTAATTTCTTTTCTTTATAATTTAGAAGTAATTAAAAGTAAGCTACATATGACGATAACTGGTCACTAGCTATAGACAGAGGTAATTTTGTATGTAAGCTGTCTGATTTTAGCCACAGTTTATCACAACGTAAGGACGAAGTAAGGATCAAGTTGAAATGCCTAGTATGAGTATATCCCCATTAAAACCAAACAGCAAGATGACCAGAAGGATAGACTTTACATTATTATAAGGTTATAGTGCCTCTATACTTAAACCATAGTAAAATCTAGATTTAGTAATGACACGGCACACGGAGCAACCTTCAAAATGTGCCCGACGCCGTGGGAGCGACTCCGGGTTATGTGAGATTTTTACCACACTAAAAATATCTCCAACGGAACGGAACTAGAGACCTCTGAGCGCGTTGTTCCATCGGGTTCCAGGTGAGTGACTTCATTCATCGCATCGTCCGGTCTTTAAAAAGGTATGCGACCACGTATCCATCTCCGCCCTTCCTTTGATCGCTTGGCTGGATTGTTCGAGCTCCCACTTTTGTCGCTCGCAAGCCCAGATGCCCCCTTTTAGTCGCCAGGGGATTCCGTAGTCGTATTCTAATACAGGCACTACAAGAACGGAACCACGGTCACCATTATAAACTGACTATGAGTGTAAAAAATGCTACTCCGTAAGTAGCAAAGCTGCGTACTAAAATATCCACGATAAGAGAAAGTAAGATGATAATCTAGGGAATACACTGAACGGAAAAATCTTTAAGTCTCGGCCAAGCATAAAGTCAATAGATAGACTTAGATCTGGCGAAATTGCCGTTCCCTTTCCATCCCTCCGAATATTTGAGAATTCACGAGAATGCAATAAAGTTCTATCTTTGATTCCTCAAATATTCGCCTGTGTGGTTTTGTGGACTCTTTTTCTACAAATTTTACGATGAAAATAATTTAACGAAGAATAGCACGGTAAAATATTCAGTTCCTCTATTTGCTAGAGGAACTGAATATTTTACCGTCAGATGGCGCTAATCGTAATGATGCATTACCTT
>MOOZ01000338.1:46298-60096 GCA_002930495.1 Cecropterus lyciades
CCCTGCGTTGACAAACATAACTCGAAATGAAAATGCAGATCCATGTAGCAACGAGGTTAATAGCAATTCGTGTTATTTCATATTTCTTTGAGCTAAAACGTATCGCTGCAGTTGGTGTCAGTCGCACTGTCGGGCAAAAACCGAAAACAGAATGCAATCACGCAAGCTTGTTAAATTAAAATTCGCTTACTGTGCTGTTATTGGAATAGCGTGGGATGTTAAAACACGTATCACTATGGGCAACATTGAAATATTGCACAATATTTCTATTTTGCTTTATTTTTCGTTTGACAGTATATAAAATTTGAATATGATTTTTTAGCCTGCATTTGACTTATGAATAAATGCACGCTGGTAAAAGAATGGTCAAATACGAGTCGGATTGTCGAACTAGTTATTCAGTACACAGTAGTCAAGCAAAATATTTATTTTATATATTTATCGAATGTCTTTGGTACAAAGCCATTTTATTGGTTTATTTTATTTAAATACATTAGAAAAATTTTAACGGGTTTGTCTATTTTGTATCAATTTTCATATTAGATAACTCAAGAAGTATATTTGGGTGGCAATCAAACCCAGCAATCTCTGCACATACGTCTACAACTCGTCTAACTTACCCACGTGTCTTTAAAAACTAAACATACAACATATATGTTTACTAACATTTCCACAGCCCAAGTTTAACTACGGTAGTAGCCCTATAAAGGAACAGTAGAACAATAAAAAGCACATTTCGTGCAAATGGAACAACAAAGAGGTAGCGACACGTGCAGTTACTAAAGAACGTAACCCACAGTGATGTTCCCCGCTGTAGGGCGCGATGTGATAGTATGAACTTTTCATCCCTGTATTTACATAACACAAAACGGATGTGATTTGGCCCTAATTTTTCTTTAAAACTAACATAAACGATACAGTGATCACGAAAAGAACGTAACAAATACAATCGGCTGTTATCGGGTTTTTTCACATTATCATTAACCGTCGGGTATTTATTAATAGTTGCTGCAATACTTTTTTGTGTTAAAGGTGCCATGTTTCTTTCCACTAAAAGTAGTATTAACGACTCTGTATTACATACTTTCGAGTCCACGTGAATATAATCTATGAAAATTATCGAACGACTTAGTTCACCACTAAAGTTCTACTACTACTCGCAAGTAATAAAATATCAGCAACGAGTGACAGAGAGTGCTAAGAAATAATAAATTATGAATTAATTCCCGCAATTGCAGATAATCTTCCGAGATTTTTGATCTCATTGATATAATAAATGGGAAAGTTTATGAGGATGTGTATGTTTGTTACTCTTTCGATTGTCGATGGTCAGTTATGATGGAATTTTACCCGACGGATATTTAATGACAGTGGTAGACATGACCGAAGCGGGCGGAGCCACGGAAATAGGCTAGTATCTTAATAATATCGTAATACATCATAATAAGTCCTAACCATATAAGTATTAAACCATTATTTATTAACAATAGTTGAAAGCTACTTAAAAACATTGTACTAAATGCACGTTACCTTACAAATAGACCGTCATCGTTCCCGAAACCGCCGCGACACATGCAGTACAAAAGAGTATCATCTGTCGTTTTCATTTTACCAGCGAAACGAACTCTGGCTTTGTGGGGCCAGAGAATTGGCGGAAGGTCGCTTGTGTGCATATTGTTTAAATAATAATAATAACGGGGACGTCGTACCCTCCGGTCTCTCATATGCTACGGCTAAGTCGACATAAGTAAGTCGACATTTTAAGGTGGTAGAACTCTTTGTTGTTCGACTCCGGAAGCACCACACCTATTTCTGCCTAATAACAGCAGTGTTATGCTGTGTTATACAGTGTTATACAGCGCTGTTGTGTTCTGGTCTCAAGGGTGTGGTAAGGGAGACATACTTTTCCGAGGCATTCCGTCTTAGTCCTCAAGGGTAGCAATGCATCTATGGCTAACCTTAGATGAGACCTTTACCTAGGGTTGATTACAGATGCCCATGGGCGGCAGTAGCCACTTACCATCAGGTGGGCTGCAGGCTCATTTACTACTTCCACAGTTAAAAAAAAAACATAAGTGCGGTTGAGTAAGGATACTGGGGCTTCGAGAGCATAGCAATATAATATGTATACAAATGAAAAAAGGCATTTACCATCCCCACTGTTTAGTGTATGGTTCGGACTTCGATGTTTTAGATGTGCCAAACTCACTGTGTGAATTGGTGTTGAAAAGCAAACTGTAATGTTTTAATGCATTTTATGATTTATAAGGTCTTAGTGCTACAACAACAATACATAATTCATAATATATTTGCTGTGGAACATAGCGTTACAAGACAAGTGTTATAATATTTAACATTTTATTATAAACTAGGGAGTAAACAGCATTATTAGCCAATCATTAGTGTTTTTTTATTAAAGAAGCAAATTGATATAATTTAAAATAAATTATAGTTAAAAAAAAAAATTAAAAACTACGCTTTTGTAACTAGGTGAACCAAAAAAATCAAAAATATTTTCTATAAGTCAAAAAAATAGAGCGATAAGATTTATCGTAAAATGCGTGGGGTGATTGAAGGTTATTACTGTTATTATAAAATATCTCAACCCCGCTCTTTGTCACGATAAAAATATTTTTTCTTATCGCTCTATTTTTTTAAGTTATAGAAAATTATTCTAGATTTTTTAATTCAGCTAGTTACAAAAGCATCGTTTTTAGTTTTTTTTTTTTCAACTATAATTTATTTTCTACTTTATAGTATAGCAAACCAGAAAGTCAAATACTATATATGTATTTCGCTTACGTCAAAATTGACGGACTTCTAAAAAAATTTCATCCCCTATTTAGCCTTCTTAGGAGTTGATTTTCCAAAAATGTTATTCCATTATATCAAATCACCATGCTAAATATTAAGTATCATTGAGCTTGCTTTGGAATTGAGGGACTTTCATACAAACATTCGTCCCCTATTTAACGTTTTTAAGTTTCAAAGTGGGTAAAAATCGCGTTCAAAAATTACGTTACAAACATACATACATTGATAAATAGATACGACCGAAGCTAATAAAAGCGTGTTAAATAAATCACATGTTAATTTGTAAATCAAAAATATACTCCATTCATTACCTTTTATTTGATTTCTTAACTTCCATTTAATTTGTGGCATGAGGCAGATAGAGACAATGTCTTAAAATTAAAAACAATCATACATGTTTCTCGTACATTGTTAAGAGATAATTTTACCCTGTTTTTGTATCTGTAATTTTTTTCATATGAATTGGTATGAAAATTGATGTTAACTTCATTTAAGATATGACATCGCACTTTTAAGGGCCCCACCGAGCTTATGTGTATCTCTGCTTAAAAAGAGCTGGCGAAGGCTCTGTTCTTATTTCCGGTTCGGCGGCTGTGACGTCACGTTCCCGCAGCAACTGTAAGACACTCTGATAATGGCGTGTTTTTATGTAAATACAACCACTGTAAAGACATTTCGGTTAGGGGGAGATAAACTAAAGCGAGGCTGCGTTGACTGGCAGCTTTTAGGGCCTTTATGCTAGTTTTTGGTGGCGTATTTTTTGTTATTGTGTCGCGAACAATATGTTTGTATTACTCCTTTTTTATAGAAATGTTGACTTGCATAGAGGATATTGAAATGTCACGTACAGATGGACTCAGGTACGAATAGAATATACTTCGGTACAATTTCTTATGCAAATCATATTTATAATATTATTTAAACGGGTTAATTCATACGTTTGAAACATAAATAACTCGTAATCAATGTAAACGACATAACTTATGTGACCATGAATTTATAAAAGATTAAAAATATTAATTCACAACTGTCTTAATTAATGAATAAGTAATGTAAGTGACCTAACTTATATAATCAATGATTTGGGTAGGATTTTGATATTTAAAAGTGTTAATTCACTCTTATTTGAATTTGGAGAATATTGGAGATTTATTCAAGATCGATAGTGGTATTCTATATCGAAACTAATAACGTAAACAAAACAATTATAGAGCCAATAAAATAATCAGGAACATTAAAACCAAATTGAAACTTTGTTCTTAAAATGGAAGACAAACCGAAAATTGGATATATTAAACAATTAGGACCGAATCCCTGCCTATCGGACTATATAAAATCCACAAAACAAATTTGTTTGTCGCAAACTTCAGCCTTGTTTGGTATTTTAATCGTGTTTTCGTTAAACTTAAATTCGTTTAAACTCAGTTTTGGGACAAATTTTCGGTATGCATTAACGCGTCTGGTCGTTGAACTTTTGCTTTAGGATTTTTGGACCCTAAACTGGGAATTACTCTTATCTTATTAGAATTTAAAATATTTGCAAGTTACGTGTGTAAAGGTATCCAGCTTAGAGTACGGAATTTTCATCTTCAGAATTTAATTTAAGTGTTAAAACCTTTTTACACGAGTCACCGACCGCATACAATCTCATGGATATAGATTTAATCAAATTCCTACAGTAATTTCTTAAATGTGAAAGAAAAACTAAAAAATAAGAAAACCATTGCGTATTCGTGAGCGCAATGAGTGTTATTGTATGTAGCAAGACGTTGCTACCCATCTCCGGGATAGTAAAGTAATCAGCATCCCCACCTTACTAAATAAATACGTACTTGGAGCTAAGTGTGAGCCATGGCTTTAAATGGTCCACCCACCTTATTTTAGTAAATATAAAATTTAATTCAGAAAGAATAAAATTTATAGCACAATTAGTCTCAATGTGTCTCCAGCATTCTCGTAGCATTGCGTAGGTCAGTAAACCGTTGTTAAAATTGAAACTTATTTCGCAGGATTGAGCGGACTGTCAGGAGTGAGCGGGAGCGGAGAGCGGCCTGAGCGGCCATACTTCGACGACGTATCGCCACGGAACGTGTCGGCTGTCGTCGGTCAGTCCGCCGTGCTACGCTGTCGGGCAAAACACATAGGCAATAGAACTGTGAGTATAACCCAGCATTAGTTTATGTAGAGGCACACTTATACATGAGGCAACCATTTTAGTCCTCGGGAGTAACAATTCATCTGTAATACGACTTCAGATAGAACCTGTTCCATATGTATATCTTACACGATGGCAGTGATAAATTACCATCAGATGGACGGCATGCTTGTTTGCTACTTCAACTAATATAAAGAATGGTTAAGGCTAAATATTGACCAACTAATTACTGGTCTGATCCGGAAACCTAGCTTCGGCGTCGTCTATAGTCAGACTCGGTTAAAAATGCTGATCAATTAGTGCTTACTTATTAGACTTACCAGTTTTGACCTTTGATTAATATCGCTTTAGCACAGAAAAGTAAGTTAATTATGAAATATTCAAGTTCAATCAAACAAAAAGCAAATTTGATTAACTAGGCAGCAACTAAACGGTAATTAGAAAATTTATTAGTATATAAGTTGTCTAGTCGGCAAGCAACAATATTGGCCCACCCCTAACGAATTTGTACTAAAATCATAGATTGATAAGACTAAAATAACCCTTTTTATTACAACATTTCTTAACTAATGCGATAAATATCTTCTAAAGTCTAAATGAAGCTTGCTTATAATTACTCTCAATTCGTACAGTGATAAACATCGAAACTTAACCAATCATTACTTTGTCATTAGCAAGTACCAATAAAAGAACCATTAAGAACCTCATCAATCATAAATGCACTATAAATCTTACGTCTTTACAATAAAGTAACGAGAATATTTCTCAATATGCGCCCAACGCCTAGTCGTTTGTCTAAGTTCTAGGGTCGTCTTACCAATTTTATGGGGTCCTCTATCAATTAAGTCGAGAATATAAATGACTGCTATTAATATTAGTTTGTGGCTGTAGACCGTTGGACTCTCAGAAGCCGTCCTTGAAGTGACACAGAAAATAACGTGTCATGTGTATGTACATCGTCCCGACGGCGTAAAATTTAGACGAATATTTGATTAAATATCTAAGCAACTTTAGTCATGAAGGTAAATTTAGAACTTGTAATGGACACAAGTTGAATAATTCATTGTACATATTTAAGATAATTTTAAATTTGGCACTGTGTTGATATTAGTTAAAGCTTTAAAATTTTTGGTGCTCAAAATTTTAGTTTTCTTCTAATTGTGTAAGTGAATTGATCGTTACTTAGTCATCATTCTTAGAGTATGATGAGGCAAAATTACCTATAAAATAATTTAACAATGAGTGACCTATCTCTTCGTAATGAAACTTGAAAATTTATAACATCGATATTAACCACAAATGGCAATGCCAAGACCCTACTTCATTGACTATTAACTAGCTTATCGACAATCGCCTGAGCCCCCGGACTATCTATTTCGGCACCTGCGCTATAGAATATCATTTTTCAACGTCGATCTCTCATCGAGTCCTCTATCCCTTCAGCGCTTCGCTGACCGCCATATTAATGGTCGGGGATCTACAACCCATTCCGGAAAATAAATAGCTGCGTGACATGTCCCGAGATGCATTATAATATATTGTTGTGGATTATTGGCTGGGTTGTCGAGGGTTGTAGGCTATTTTTCAATGATTCGCCCCGACCTTGGGGAAGTTACTTAATACTTTCAATGTCTCAGTTGGTTCATTAATCATACTTATGGAATTTTCTCCTTTTTTGTTGTTGCTACTCTAATTATGTAGATGTTATAATAGTATGTTTAGGAATATAAAGCTTTAGTTCATAACCACTTTAATCCAATAATGGATAGAGAATATATTTTCTAGTAGAATATTTTTTGAATATGATAATATCGTTTCATATACCTAAGCCACCATTCAAGTTTGATCAAACTGCACACAGTGTGCAAATTTGATCGAAATCGGTTCAGTAGTTTAAGAGTTTCTAACTGGGTCGAAATATCGGTAAAAAGAAATTCAAACACTCTCTATAGTGAGTACCCGTAATATATTACAGTAAAATAATGTCATTCCCCAAGTGGCGTTGATCGAAGTCCGATTTCAATTCACATAGCGCCATTTCTTGATATATAACTGATTTCATGGCGTAAAAAACATAAGAAACATTGCATCATTATATAGTCTGGGATCCTCCGTACATTATTACCAACTTATTACTATCAAGCTAATTTTTCGATAGTAGCTTTATGTCGATGAGAAGCCCAACTTCTTTCTGACAACGACTTTAGATTATGATAGCTAAGGGAGGTAGCAGGGACACAATATGTTAATTTGACGATTCTCAAACATTTATTACTAACAGGGTCTTTTTTGGTAAATGGTAACATATTTATCTAAGTTTTTCAAAAATATATTTGTCCTAGAAAATGGATGGTGTTATCAAGCAGTCCCCTTCTTCCAACATGTATCAATAACGACGTCATGAAAAATTATTACTAACCAGCTGATTATTTTTTCTGTTGCTTACATAATATTTTTAAAATTCAATAGCCACAATGTCGTACAAATAACGTGGTACGTTGTTTCAGTCCTACGCTCAAAAATTGTTAATACCACAAGATTATATTTTTATTAATAACTGTAGAACAAACATATCACGTGATAGATTAGTGTTTTTTTCGTTCAAATAAAACAATGTGCTACAAGAAAACTGGTATGTACGAGTAGTCCGACAAAAATTGTAATTTTCGTCTTCCTATTTGTAACATAATATTATTACTACTTGAAAACATACTTTTCGAAATTATTTTCTACATTACACATAAAAATTTAGTTTTACAAAAAAAAATTAACCGCTCTCAGAGTCATCAGAAAAATCTTCATCATCTTCACTACCAGTATCACTCCCATATTCATCTCTCTCTTCTTCACTTTCCTCATTTGTACTATCGGACTCTGTAATATCAAGAAAACTAGTAACATTGTTAAAAATATTAAAACAAAAAACCCGACTGAAAAACGTTTTTTTCGTTCATAATGATACATACGCTTATTAGGAGTTTTCGTGAAAATTGTCAAGTAAAAGTATTAATATACATAAATATATATTTTTTGAATGTTCTATTTACTAACTTTCATTTGATACCCATATTTCCCTGATAATGAAAAATCGTCACTCCCCCTATTTTTCCCCTATTTGCAGGCGCCCTATTAATTTGAAATACGTATTTAATTGTAGGATAATAAAGTACCACGCAATTCGTAGGACAATGTGTGGGTGAAATTATATGAATATTATAGAAGCAACAGAAAAAGAAAATAGTTTATTAGTAATCACTTTTCATAACCTCATTATCCATACATGTGGAAAAGGGAGGACTGTTTGATAAAACCATACATTTTATAGGACAAATATTTTTTCGAAAAACTTATATAAATATCTTAATATTTACTAAAAAAAAACTGGTTAGGAATACATTTTTGAGAATCGTCAAATTAACATATTGTATCCCTACTACCTTCCTTAGCTACCATAATCCAGAGTCGTTGTCAGGAAAGAAGATAAAGCTCATCGAGATAATGCTACTCTCGAAAAAATAACTTGATAGTAATAAGTTGGTAAAAATGTACGGGGGATCCCGAACTAAATATTACGTTGGTGGATGAATAAAATAAAAATAATGACTTTTTGTTTAAAACAAAGACGTATAAGCATTTTCTTTTGTAAGGGGTAAGCGCAATGACGGAAATGCTTAAACAAAAAAGTTATTACTTAAATCTTAAGCGAAGTTGTTTAATCGCGAGGACTTTTAGACTTAACCGCATTGGATGAATGAAATATAGCGAATGCAAAAATTGTGTTAGGAGAATTTTTCCGCTTAGCCATTACTTAATTTTATTATTTTAAGGGCTGTAAAGCGGCTGTGGACGCTCCATCTTGCTTAATTACGACGGGCTTAAGCAGGCTCACTCCAGGCTTACTCTAATTACGTTCAAAAACAAAAACCCAACAAAGGAACGAATTTATTCTCTAATTTCTCAGAGGCTTTTGAATTAAAAAAATATAATTTTAGACGCTCATTGTTGGTGTAATTTTAATCAAAGACCAGGGTCTTAGGTGAAGCCGCGCAAGGCATAAATGAAAGTGATTTTAAAGTCTGAAATTGAGTTGTTAAAAGTAATTAATATTTTGCCAATTTGTATTATTATCATGTTTCATGTTTTAAATGATAATTTTCTGGGCATTTAATTTAATTTTTAGTCGGAATCATAAGTAATATTTATGAAATTGCAACTGGAACTTGATAAATGTTCTGCTAATAAGTTAAAACTAATAATTTTATTTCATTAATTATTATATTTTAGTAACAACGTTTTCCTTAAAAGAAAATGTGTGTAGCATTGGTTCCTCCGTTCCGTTCCGTTTAGTTCCGTCACATTCCGTTCTATTAAGTTCTTTTTGGTAGTTCATTATACACAGTCTTATTTATTACTACTTGTTTATAAGCTCATTCCAAGACCTCATTCCCGTTTTGCCCCTCTTAAATTTAAAACAAACCCAAAAAATCTTGAAACCAATTTCCTAGGTCAATATTTCCTTATCTTTCGCCACATTGGATTTACCTTCGTCATTCCCTCTTAAAATCCCTGAATATTTTCATTTAAAAACAGATTACCATATTTCATCTCGAGCCCGACCCGCCCTGAATGGGTAGATGCACCTTTTAATACATACATTATATAAATTATGAAAAAAGCAACGACGTAGCTTTCTTTCAGCCATACTTTCTTTTTAACCTTCCCACTATTTAATTAATTTAATGTGAGCCGCTCGCAATTCATACCGAGCGTGACTATTCTGCACTTCTTTTTACTTTTCTTGCCCTATTATACATGTTTGCCTGGAGGCATAAATTCATATTTCATTTGCTAAATTTTTGCTTTTTACATTAAAGACGAGTTGAGACTCAAAGATTTGTTTCATTTGTTTTAATTAAATACATTTCAGAATCTTAATTGTTTTACTCTTATGATATACCTACTTTTGACAATTTTGCCTCTTAAGCGCTGGATAACGGTGTACCTACTTCACGTATTCACAGAAAATGTTTGTTCTAAGGGAGTTGAAGACCTGTTCTTCTAACACAGTGGCACCATAACTTCATGTGTTGCTTCTTTATATCAGTTATTGAATTATTTTGTTCTGGATAAATACCGTGGTAAGACAGTGATCCTAATATGAAGCGTTCTAACTAAATAACTTTGGTAAACCGATTATGTAGTTATTAACAGGCAGTAACTACTTATAATGAGAATAAATCGCATGTGCATTTAGTTTGTTGAAAGAATTAACCATATTATTATTTAAAGTACAGCAGGTTACATTAAATTATGACAAAGAAAAATTTCTCTGATTTCCTCAAAACCCATATTAAGTGTTACAAATGTTCCCAGGTATCCTGGATGAGAAAACGAGACTTACACATCTTGACGTCCCACATATTCACGTACACGGGAGATGCGAGGTTCAGCGTACTGCACCCAGAGCCGTCTGACGACTGGGACCTGAAGGTGGACTATGTTCAGCCGAGAGATGCCGGCGTGTACGAGTGTCAGATCAACACTGAGCCGAAGATCAACATGGCGGTCAATTTGAATGTGGAAGGTGATTACTTTTTTTGGATTAAATTTCGAATTGTTTCTAACGGACACAAGAATTAGAATTGAACCGCTCTCATCTATTACTTGTGCAGATTTTTAATTCATACATAAATTCTACATATTTTGGATATAAGTACATTTTATCTTAGGCTCAGCCTTACTATCGCTTGAGTAACTAGTAATTATGTAGTAGTTAAGGTGACTGTTAGAATGTTGTCATACTGCTTGGACTATGTAGCAGCTTAAGTATCTTTACCGACATGATAGATGTTCAAATCGATTATACAAAACAAATAAAAAATAATACAATGAACATAGCAATTCCAAACAAACGTTACAATGCACTTTTTATGTCGAGTTTTTAATATTATAGTACCACTCGCCAGAAAATTATAAAAATGTTCTAATACCCCTAAAACTTACAGGGTGAAAACGCACGCCTTATTAATTTTAATAAAAATGTATAAAACCTTCTTGGAAATCCACAGCTATAAGAAACACAATATTACGTCACGTAACTATCTTAGTATATACATTTACAAGCAATCTGTGTATATTATATCACATGTATCATATTATATCAAGGAATACACTAAATTTCCACACAAATTCACCACACTTTGGCCAATTTACGTGAATATGCGGTCTACTATACCCTTGACGGAGAGTAATGCCCCCACTTTGTATCGCCGCATTAGCCCCACTCCTAATATGACGAGAGATAGATGCCAGATTACATACACACTTTTCATATTGCCCTCCCATATTTGAAATGTTCATTTTTATGTATCATATTAAAACAATATTGCTTAAGCTTGTAGCAGACACAATTTTAGCCATTGGAAGCCTAAGGTATACCTAATTCCAGACCTTGGGGTTTTCGGTTTGATGTTTGATACGTGTTAAAAATAATTTATCACATGACATAACATCAAACAAATCTTATGTGTTGAACGCACTAGGCAATTCTTTAAAAAAAGTTTTTAAGTGCGTAACGGGATGTGAATCAGGTAGACTACATGGTAATTAGTTACTTCAATCTTATACAAAAACAATATAGACTATTTTTCTATTGTTTAAAAAGTTCGTCATCAACCCATTATTGACTCATTGTTTGGCACAGTCTTTGTCTCCTAGAGTAAGGTTCTAGTCTACCACGCTGGCCAAGAGTGAATCGTTAGACTTCACACACTTAAGAGCTCTCAGGAAAGTCTCACTGTAGGTTTCCTCACGATGTTTTCTTACATATTGAGATATTAAGACAACGTTCCGACAAGCACCGTTATGCTCATTAGAGCAAAGGAACTTAGTCTACGTTCCATATTTTATTTTACTAGGTCCAATTTACCAGTATGTCTAATGTTTGCTTCTCTATACCCTTGACGTGGAGTAATGCCTCCACTTTGTATCTCCGCATTAGCCTCACTCCTAATATGACGAGAGATGAATGCCAGATTATATCGTCACTTTTCATAAGGGAATACGTTACTACGAAACTGTCGTCAGTTGGGTTTAGTTATAAGAGCATTAATTAATGTAAACAAGTTTATTTTAAGACATAAATGAAAGTTGCGAAACATGATGAAATTATCGAAAGAACAAATAGAATAATGAATGTCTATGATCAGAATTATGAATAAGCAAGTAATGTTTACAGGCTTAAAGGCGTTCTCGAAGATTAATGTGGATTAACCTTCAAAGCAAGTATAAGCTTATAACATTCATAAGGTCACATTATTGCAAATTCCAAATTAATTGCTAAAATCATTTTAAACAAAGAGAGAGATTACTTCCTATATCGCCGGATATTTATAATATTAATGACTATACAATTGGTTAAGAAACAAGTTTGGGTTTTATTTAGATTTACGAACCGTTAATTAATATATGCAACTTACGGTGTAAAATAAGAAAAATACATTTTTCAGATGTAATGTATGTTATAGAAATTAAGTATAGCTTGAATGGTGAATGGAAACGTAGGAGTAATCTTATATGACTGAGAAATTTAAATAACATTTTAAAAATGTTAGTACAGCAATCCAACTTGTAATCCCTTATTCTTAGTTTAAATCTTCGTCTAATAATAGAAAAGAAATAGATTTTCGGGACTTTTTTTTAAAGTTGCAAAAAGAAATCATCTTCGAAAACTGCGATTCATTGGCGACTCTTCTGGTGTTGTGAACGTCCATAGAAGATGGAAAACTATTGAGTGACTACTTTTCAAGTAGCTCGTCTGTCATATCGCTAAGCTAAATTAAAAAAAAGATTGATGTGAGGTTTGATCAGACTGCAGATCAGACCTAATAACTGCACGAAATGCAGTTTGTTTAAAATGAGACTATGTAGTAAGAGTAACTAATGTAAAAGGATGGATGCAATGAAATATAGATGGCACAACTCTTAAAGGCTTGGGAGTGAATAATTTAACATCGTCTTACAGAAGCTTCGCATCTTTAATTGAGTTTCATAGTATCTCAAAAGGCAAGATATATCTTTGCACCTCTCCTACGATTATATTTAGTTATGGTTTCCGAGAACACACAAGTGTAGTCTATTAAACTAGTACTACACTGGATCTACTAACATATATAGACCTCTGGTCATCAGGTGATCTCCACTAAGCGTCATTAGTTTATACAAAAATAGGGATCGAAAAATATGCAATGAATTTTAACAAAGAAGAAAACAGGTTTTAAGTTAGCGCTAACCTGATATCCAGTGGTTAGTTCATCTAAATCTCAAATTATATAAAGTTTGGTGCGCAAGGATACAGTTGGTTATACTACTGACTGTATCCTTGCGTACATTTCGCACTTTAGTTTGCTTTTTTTTAAGTTTCATATAAGGACATACGTCCTAATATGAAACTTAAAAAAAAAGCAAACTAGACGTAGACATAGAAGACATACATAGATTCATATACCCCTAGTGCTTGTCAACGGTCTCTCCACGCCACGTAACATATAAAAACCGGCCAAGTGCGAGTCGGACTCGCGCACGAAGATTTCCTTACTATTACGTACTAGGTACGTATCTATAAAAAATGGCAAAAAAATCACGTTTGTTGTATGAAAGCCCCCTTAAATATTAATTTATTTTAATTTTATTATTCATTTTTAAACTGAATATATAACTTAATATTCTGTGTATGTATCAAGCATATGCCTTATTTGAAGGTGGTAGAACTCTATGTGGTTCGACTCCGGAAGCACCACCGCCACACCTATTTCTGCCTAATAATAGCAG
>MOOZ01000338.1:60142-80836 GCA_002930495.1 Cecropterus lyciades
CCGGCCAAGTGCGAGTCGGACTCGCGCACGAAGATTTCCTTACTATTACGTACTAGGTACGTATCTATAAAAAATGGCAAATAAATCACGTTTGTTGTATGAAAGCCCCCTTAAATATTAATTTATTTTAATTTTATTATTCATTTTTAAACTGAATATATAACTTAATATTCTGTGTATATATCAAGCATATGCCTGTTGCCGTTATTAATATTGAGCAAAGAAATCACGTTTGTTGTAAGTTCCCCTTAAAAATAACTTCACAGAAGTACATCATCTATCAAAATTTCCATTGTCTAGCTATAACGGTTCATGAGATACAGCCTGGTGACTGACAGACGGACAAACGGACAGATGGCCAGACGGACAGCGGAGTCTTAGTAAAAGGGGTTCCGTTTTCACCCTTCGGATACGGAACCCTAAAAATTGATCATTTCCGCGATAATATTAGTCTAAAATCTAGTATAACATAAAAAAATACGTAGTCCATCTGATGGTATGAAGACTATAATATGTACATAAGTATATAACCTACTTACCTTCTTACGGTGAGGAGACTAAGACTGCATGATACGTACCGATAATGCAAAAACAATTTGTTTCTTTGCAAACTGAAAGGATTTTAATTTATTTAACCAGTTCCTCTGAAACCTCGAGCCGAATGTAAATCTAGTATCGTTATAGGTATCCGTTATCTCTTCAATATTGACAAGGTGAGAGCAACACGGAACTCAAACAAAGAATTTGGAGAATCCGAGATATTTTGACCTGGCATTGTTTCCAATACGGCTTTATAATTCGATTCGAGGTTGTTCGGCTGATGCAAATATGTCAAGGCCGTATTGGAGTAACCGTTGGAGTATTCTGATTATCGTATTCAAGTGTATACTTGATATTTCAAATAATTGGCTTTTCAAAGGTCATATAATTATGAAGTTCATATTATTTCTTTGTGTTTGTCTCTATGGTCTAATATTGGGAATTTTTCGGGTTATTTGAGCGAAATATACATGCGATTGCATGTATATTTCTTTTATGATTATAAAGGAATATAATGAATGTAAATATAAATTATAAAAAAATATAATGCGTATAAAATTAAAATCTCACTAAGTGAATGTGAGTGAAAATATCAGTTTTCGCTTCATCTAAATTGTTGAACATGAGTTTGAACTCAAAAAAGACCGACTTAGACCATATTCCATGCAGCAAAGTGCAATGAATTTGGTATAAAGTCATAGACTTTATACCAAATTCATGCAGAACTCAATTTTATGTAAATATCCTCACGGTGTTTTCCTTTATCTAAATCAAGTATAACAACGCTTAGGCACAATTTCAAACATTCTATAACGTACCACAGATTCAATATATCTATAAAGTTAAAATAAATGTATACTAAGTATTCTTCTCAAAAACCCTTTCATTAGATATCATAATGGGCGCATAAAAATTGGTCAGCCATCTTATGGCACGCATAATATTGAATTTAAGCTGACGCCACTAAAACAATAATGCATTATCATACAAAATTAATGTGTATGAAAAATTACAGCTTAAGCAGTAATTAAAGTAATTTTTTAAGTTAATTAAGCAGTTAAGCCTAACCGATGAAGGTTAGGCTTAACTGCTTTTAAAGTTTCAAGATTTGATCCGCATATACTAATGAATAAGGCACGATACACAAAAGCTTGTAAAATCCAGGAATTTCACTAATCTCCTGCTATTTATCTTAAACTAACAATGAACATATACAATACTGTAATAGCCGCTCAAGAGCTGAAATTCTACTCAGTAGCAATTACGGTTCTTGTTACGCTAATACAGCTTCAAGCATCACTAGAATGTTTCCCAAGCTGCTCTCAGTTTAGCATAAATATCTTAGCAACCACTTACTCAATAGCTCCTAGTGCCAAGTATCGGATATTGCCGAAGTCGTGAAGACAGAACGTACTTGCTTCATACAGTGTCAGTATTATTTGTATTATTATTGTAATTGAATGATGTGATGGATTTTAGTAAATGTAAAAGAACGTATATTTGATCGTACATTATTTCTTCGGATACAATTATTAATTTTGGTATCCATTTTTATGGCTAAATCTAACAATGAGAATGAGATGGGCTACCTGATGTCGCCTGTACACATTCAGTTAAAAAGTTGCCAATGACCATCTTAAACAAAAGTCAAGTCCGTAGTCTATCAATAGTATCCATCTTAAGTATCCAGCACTAAACTTTCAAGCATTATCTATTGTATGATAATATCTTTTTTATATAAGAATGGGGCAAAATATAAACATGAAGTCCTAAAAGTGATCACTACCGCCTCTGGACTGGAATCTGTAACCAATTTCATAACAACACAGGGATTCTATCTAAAGCTGATTATAGATGAGCTATCACTCTTATGGATTAAGATGTTTGCCCTACCTTTGTCATGTCAGCAAATATTATGTATATTTGCTGACATATCCTACTGAAATTCAAGAACCACTTCACGCTACAAACGCTTCAAACATGCGATATGGTGGACGTATCACCAAATGACTATATACAATACTCATACATATATGAAAAAAGAAAACTAATTGTTCCATTCGTCCCATTTCTCATACGCAAAGTCGTTTGTCAGATCACGCTGAATATCATACGAGCCTCTCAAATTCAGCGCTGAGCCAATTACAGCGCTTGTTATGCTGAAAAATGGAAGCCAGCTAAAGCACTCGTATTGCGTACGCTACTATAAATCGCTGTGACCGCTGAATTTCGTAACGAAATAATTTTATTATATATGTACAAAACATTTAATCGACAAAAATTAAAAAAGGTCTCGAATTCTAAAGATTTTTTAATAATTCCAAGAGCAACTCGTAGCAACTGCCATGCATAGTATGGAAGGGTGTGGTTTGTCGGCTCACTTGCATATGAGGCGACTATCTTAGTCTTCGGGAGGAACAACGTATCTGTTGCTGACTTCAGATAGAACCAAAAGCAACTTCATATGGTTTCTTACAGACGCCCATGGGCGACAGTGACCACTTACCATCAGATGGACTGCATACTAATTAAATCTTATAATATACATATACAATACTAGCTTATTCTCGCAGCTCTGCCAACTTCTGTTACGTTTATCACGGTAATGATTATCCTATGTGTTAATACAGATCATGAACTATCTGGTTAAAAATTCACAATTTTCTGGTTACAAATTTCAGCGTAAAGTCGACCAGTTCGTTTTTGCGTGCAAGTAGAACAAACATAAATATATCCTCACTTTCGCCTTTACAATATTGGTAAGATTAAGACTATGTTACTGATAGAATAATCCTATACGAATATTTTTAGCAGCCCACTAGGATTCCTTCCTTTTTTCCGGACCAGAAATCGAACCATGGACCCATTATACGACCTTCTCATATTTAAATATAATTTAAAATGTATTATATCACGAATATTGTACGTATAAATTGCACTCATCCAATATTCTGTTCCGAGCCTCATAATATATCAGCGCTTGTTAAGCTGAAAAATGAAAAGATACGCTTATATTTCACACGCAACTATAAATCGCCGGAACCGCATTAAGACCTCTCATTAAACCCTTTTTTGTCGGATTATATTTTCGGTTATGTAACATTTGTATGACAGATTTTGATGCAAGTTTTATGAGCGGTTCAGTTTGTGTTTATGCTTATTGTGTAAATAATCTACATATGTATATATATCTAACCCAATGAATTGAAGAGTAAGAGCTTGAAGCAATTACTTCTTTCCGGATTAACAATAGATACCTAATGACGCTTGATCTGAACTCCTATATTTATATGGTGGCTTACTAGTAACTTAGAGTAATCCTGTTTAGATTTATTTTATTCCCGATGTGAGTGCCAAAATATAATGATAAAAGATATAAATTTATAATCGATATTTTTTTATGTTTGATCAAATATTGAGAGACATAGCACCCTTACAAGCAACTACCCTCACAAGCAAAGTTATCAAAACTCAGTAGCCTGCAAGCTCGAATCCTGTTTCAATCCAATTACAGCACTTATTACGCTGAAAAATGAACTTCAGATATACGATTATATTTCATACACGACTATAAATCGCCTTAACCGCATTACAGCTTTCATTAAAGCATTTTTGTATGATGCTGCGTTTCATTACATCCTTTTTGTCGGATCTCGCTGCGTTTCATTAAACCGTTTTGTCGGATTTTCTGCGGTCCGTGATGGTGACGTTTGCTGCCGTTTTTCAGATTGAAAATTTAATTTGTCAATATTCTTTGTTACGGATTCAATTACAGTTTTTATTATGTTGCATGATAGCCTTTTTCGTTATTCGTGACGGTATATAAAATGGCTTTTATTCGTGATGTGACGGTGACGTACATTGCTCTAAAGAAATTAACTTTGATCTTTATGCGTTATTTAACAACTGAAAGTAATTGTAATAGAAAAAGATTCTTTCCTTTACTTACTTAAATAAAATCTATTAGTGCAAAGTTATATTTTCATGTTATATTTTCATGTTATAGTGCTACTACTGTTTTAAGTGGTCAGCTTCCTCTTTTCAATGACGTAGTGACTTAATTGATATCGGTAACCAGTTGAAAATATAACAAGAGTCTTACGTAAATCTAGCTCATGTGTTGTAACTACCGAAAAACAATTTTATTGTAATACTTATGACACGTAAGCCGGCCTAGTGACCTGTAGATGCCACTATGAGGCAAATGTAATTGCGGTGCAGTTAAACTTCAAAGAGTTCTACTGTTTTGCTGCTTTTTAACATACGGATAAAGCTTTCAAGGTTTGTAACACATTTGTATACTCCTTTATGTTTTTCATTAAACTGAAATATTGAACACGATTGTTCACTTTTCCCATAAAACAGTTTTACTTGCTAGAACAGATTTGATACTAACTTATCTGTTGAGTAAAAGAGTGAAGTTTCGTCACTTATTTTCTTTACTGAATTCTATACTTTTTATCCCAATGACCCACCAACTCTAGTACTGCTACTATAGAATTGGACATAGAACAAATTTTCCTATAGATAAACTCAACTGGGTTAGTTACGAGTAAACTATAATCTTAGTATCACCGCTCTATCTGTAACGGATTGAAGCATTGGCTCAAAGTTACCGAACACGCCATTAAGGTCACTGTTTTGTATTCCTACCCCCTCCTAAGCTGTTGTCTTGTGAATTCCAGATGAGTCCCACACCCCTGCGCCCCCGGCACCGCCCCGCTCCTCAGGTACTGCTTCCTTTGCCACAGCTTAACCAAATCTGGTGACACTCTCAGTTTACTTGATCCACTATACTGAAACAAAATTATAAAATTTGTTTAAAATTTAATTAACGAATGCAACAATCCCTAACAATTTCATAATTCCACTAGATGTCGACTTCAACCTCTGAAACAATAATAACACTGATTAATAATTAATCTTTCCGAAATGTTTTTATTTCATAAAAACTAAATCAGGCGTAAACATTTACATATTTTTTTCCATTCCCTCACCCTTATTATTCACTTCTTAAGATTTTCAAATTGAGAGTATCGCTACAGATTTAATTATGATCTGTGTTCGTTTTGTTTATTCATGAACCTCAATTTGCTTCAGCTTTAATACTCATTTTATGTTTTCTTTTTTCGATGCTGTTAACGGGACGAAATTCATTTGTTAATTTAAAAGGGTATGAAATACAACATTTTTTTGTCGTTTCGTAGGTCGTTAATATTACAGGTTTTATTCAATGTTGATTTTAAATAATAAATTGATTACCTGCTTTTGTGGATCATTATTTATATATGTATATTATATTGTCATAGCAAATTATATCTCAGTCAAAAGTGAAAACTAGCAAGGTGTTAGTAAGATACACATGCACTTAATACAACTATTAGAATAAGTGATCAAACGTTTTACTATATACAAATTAATAATAATTTAAGAATATTAATATACTTTGCGAATGAAATATTTATTACCGTGTCGAAAATGCTATAAATTACGAATGATCGTTTCAATTAAAATTCTTATTTCCATTTCATACCATTCTGTATTCATCAACCCAGTATATTCACTTTTATTTATAAATTTCACTTTATTTGCAATTTGGGTCAATTACTTTTAATTTAGCTTGGATTGTTGTTATCGTGCGTTGCGATTGAGAATTAGAGTTAATTGATTTTATTTCTTGTAGAATATGTCTCTTTTTAGGCGTAAGTCATAAAAATAATTGGTCATCATTTTAAGTGTTTTCTAATAGATTTTAAATTGAGATTACTTATAACAACTATTATGTCGTTATTAGAAATGTGTGTTATCATATAATTTACATTTATTTTAATAAAATACTATATACCAGAATTTTATAATTTTAGACTACGTAAAATAAAATAAAAAATGTTACTTATACCATCTGCAGCAGGTGTATTCGTATATTGACATTGGTCTCAATACAGTGATTTTTATACAATCTCCGTTGAACACAACAATTCGCAAAAATGAACAAAACTTAAATAAGAACTCTCTTTGAAACAGAAAACAAACAGTTTCAATCTATCTCAAGCGCTGTCAAGTGTTCTGTAATTTTGAATTTTCGTTTGAACCTCGACGCTACGCTTCACTTCACAAACAACTGTACCTATTTCTGTTTCGTGTCTTATACCTCTGTTTGTAAGTCCATTTTCCGTTGTTGCAGCGGCCGCGGCTACCATATGGGGCTCTCAGGATGTGTACGTGAAGAAAGGCAGCACGATATCGTTGACATGTTCAGTGAATGTTCACTCGTCGCCGCCGTCGAGCGCGTCTGTTTTATGGTAAGCCTTCGATTTGTAGCTATTGATGTTGAGCGGGAGTAATTCCTGGAATTCCTTGAGCTCAATCATACGATTGAGTGGAGTTGTATACTAAGTTTCGAAACTATTTTATAGAATGAGAATTTTATCACGAAATTATTTCCTATCTAAACCTAGAAAAGTCTTTGTATGTCTTTATTTGTGATAAAGAAAAAGTTTGTGAGGATGTATAAGAGTTTGTTACTGTTTCACGCAAAAACTACTAATCCGATTTAATTTGGATTAACCCATAGGATAATTTTTATCATCGTAAATGTCAAAGCGGTAAAAAGCGAGCGGAGCCGCGAGTAAAATCTAGTTACAAATGTAGGTGAATATATGTATGTATGAGTACAATATGAGCGAATATGAGCACAATAACTTTGATACTTTTCTTAATCAATTTTACTGAATCATCAGATAAAATATATTTTTAAATAAATATGGTAGGTCAAATCACTTAAATACTTTTCTATCAAAGACTGATTATTTTAAACTTGTCTGCCAACTTAAGGTTAGATCATCAAAAATGATTATCGTCTTAAAGTCATATTCCTCCAAACAGGTATCATGGAAATTCAGTAGTGGACTTCGATTCACCCCGCGGCGGCATCAGTTTGGAGACAGAGAAGACAGAGGGCGGCACCACCAGTAAACTCCTGGTGACGAAAGCAGCCCTCACGGACTCCGGGAACTATACATGCGTTCCGAATAACGCACATCCCGCGTCCGTGTCTGTCCATGTACTTAATGGTAAGATCCATCTTCAAATAATTTCGAGCTCCTCAATTTTATACGAGTACAATAAAAATTTCAGCAATTGATATTATTTAAATTCCCTTTTCAAATTGTCGATAAACACTGCGACAATTATAGTAGGTAGGCATTTCTAATATATATTATTATAGAATATGCATGTGTGGCTTTCCACACATGCATATTCTCTCATGAGTTAAGTATAAGTAAACCTAAGAAAGATCAAGAAACTAGTAACAAAAGTAAAGTATTTTAAAAATGTGATGAACCCTTTCTAAAATTATCAATAGGATTATTATATGTTTAGGGTTTATCGGTTATTATCAGTTATTAGTTTATTACAGAATACCGTGCTCGAATCGAAGTAAAAGTTTTAACATTAAGTATAATTCTTAGTAGTCTTTATATGAAATATTTTTTAGAGTAAGTTTTGCTCATTTATCAAATCTGATTAAGCACTAATAGTGAGCTGTAAATTTTTCCTCACATCTATCTCCCCATCTGTTTTGCTTACAGTCGCATGTCTCACAAGCTCGTATTAGATGTTTTCATTAATTATTCCTGAGACGAGTTCACTCCGCGTTGAGAATTGCAAACTGAGCCGCAAAGCATTAGGGAGCAACTTGGTCTATCGGAACTTTATTTACTGTTTACTCGTACTCTACAGCATTTTCACATCAAATCGATCTCAGATATCTGATTAAGTATGTATGTACGTATGTACTGAAATACAAGACTTGCGCCCTAATAAAGGTAAATTATTTATTTAAGAGTGAATTATGATTCACTATAAACTAAAACTATAAATAGTTAACTTAATTTAAAGTAGTATGTAATTTATTTACTTAAAACATAGTTATGTTTTATGTAAATAAATTACATACTACTTTATACAATATATAAAATATAAGTTAATTATAATTTAATTAAATGATATTTTATAAGGTAAATATTGAATGCAATTTGCTCAGTAACTTGAAATAATGAGGAATACAATAAAATTGTCTGAATTTATATACTTAATTGTTTAAAGAAATCATTCCATATATAAAAAATAAGTGTTTAAAATAAATCAAAAACCTTGTTTGAAGTACATTTACAAAGTAAAACTGAAAAGCAAATTAAGATTGCCGCTATTAAAAATTGCAGACTTGGGGTCTGCAGTTTATAATATCAGTCTGAATTGTAAAGTGATACGATAAATTTCGATTCAAATCGTTATTTCTACAAAGATCGAATATGCTGAAAAAATTTCTTACTATTACTCTCTCGTAGCACTATTTGCTCTACTCATATTTGTAAGCTGATATTGTATGCGCTCACAGTTTTGGGGAAAACAAATCTTTGTATAGCAAACAAAGCTTAGGTCTAGGTGTTAAAACATATTTAAACACGCTTTGATATTGCGTTTGTGTACCCAAAATTGTTGCCAAGAAATATTTTACGAAATATTTTAGTAGTCTCCTCCCATTGACACTTATGTGTATGAAAATAACTAAATAAAATTATCTCAGATTCACTTCAAATCCCATGCTATATTGTAAAGAAATGATGTTAGTATTTCGCTGGTAAGTAGAATGCAGAAATAGCAGAAAAGTAGATATTAATCCATCGTGAACCTCTAGTAGATGAAGAGGCGCGAAAAATACAATATCTAAATTCTCGTGGTATTGGACTTTAGCAGTTGGAATAATAATAATGGTATTTAATTAACTACTTTCTTTTCACCATTTCATTCTTCCATCAGCCTTCCAGGTTGCACCACTGCTGCATCCTCTACTGACCATAGGCCTTTTCTAATGAGATATTAGTTGTAATAAGTTATAATTAATTAGTAACACACATATTGTCTGGTATTTGAACTTCAGTTACCTAGACTAAGAAATCGTTTTCTAACTACTAGGCTATCTCTGCTCTCTTATCGTCGTATTACCGAGATATACTTGCATGTAAATTATTTTTGGGGTCTTCCAAGGAAGTATATTAGGACCATTGTTTTCAGTAATTTTATCACTATTAACTTCTGTCCAGGTGAACATCCAGCAGCAATGCAGACGAGCAACAGGGCGTCCTCGTACCTCACCTCGCGAATCAGCTGCGCTGCCCTGACCTACCTCTTATCGACCATGGCCTGTAGATGATCACCCTGAGCCTTCACGACACCGGAGATGGAGTTTTTGTTGAGTGTTGTCTGTTTGGAAAAAAACTGGTTTCTGAACTATGACGAAATAAAATTAAATATAGGATATATATATACAAGCAAATCAATGGATTGTAATTTTTTTTTTACAAGAAACATGTAGAATGACTACCAATTTGAAGATAATGTATATTACATTACATTAACTGAAGTAATAAAAATACTTTATTGGGTTTTCTTGAGTTTAAAACATTCATACATTCATTGAGTTCTTTTTAAAACATTCCTCGTAATGAATGCGGATGCTATTAATAAAATTATTAATTGTTTATAGTTTATTGGAATTCGATTTCAATTACTTTATCTCATTTCTAAATAGAAAGACAAAACCTGCCATCTCCGTTCACGTAAGATGTGCTTATAGGTACGTATATAGGTTTTATGAATGAGGAAAATGTTAGAGATATGTAACAAGGATTGAAGCGACGTACCGATAAAATCTAAATTGTTTAATAAGATAAGTTATTTGTAATACTTTCTATGATGAAAGTGATGAAATTAATGTAATAATAACTATTTGTTTTTAACTAGGTACTGTAAAAAATAATCATAAAAGGACAGTTACTTGTTATTTACTTTTATTTTAATTAACAATATTTTATTTATGAACTAACTGTTAAATAATGTTTTTTTACAATTAATTAACATTGAATTTCTACAACTTACGTCACTTACGTTTAACGTAAGTTTGCAAAAAAAAAACAAAATGGCATGCCCCGACTAGAGCTTTTTATATGCCTTCTCATATATTAACAATTTATTTAAAAGGAGTGATAAATGAAAAAAATGTTTAAGTACTGTTTTAATGAATTCGATCATTAAAATGAAATTAACAAAGATGCAATAAGTTAATGATGTGTTAACGATTAAGATCAGACTTATCAAATTAGTTATATTAAAAAGAACGTATAAGTTACAGATTTTAATATTGTTACGTAACAAATATGTGACAGATGTTAAAATAATAAAATAAGGGTTTTTACTTGTAATTGATGTTACTTATTTACCTTTTGTTTTGTATCATACTTCGAAATAAAAGAAATAAGAAATAAAGGTGATGCAACGAAGAGATTTTAAGTTATGAATTCCATCAACTGCTGTGTATAATTTTTATTATACATCTAGAAGTATCATATATTTTTTTCATTTCTACCACTCTCTAGCAGTAAGTTAAAATAAGTTAATTGTGTTATCTTGCCTTTAATATACCCTACGCTCGCTATCGAGTATCTTTACCAATTGACATAGGAGCAGAATGGTAGCATACGCTCAAGGTCCAGTGCTCCTAACCGTACGATAATTATCGTACATATACGATAATTTCATAGTAACGTACGATGTACGATAATTTTCTTTTTTTTTTGGTCGTCAAATATTTTGAAAAGACGTTTGTTTTGGTCGTGAAATATTCTGAGATGATATTTTTTTATTGCTCGTCAAATTAAATGTACCGACGTAGTACGTTGTTGTACGATAATTTTGATCCAAATAGTCCAAAGTACTATTATTTTACGGCTGTCGTACGATAATTGCTTGGCTACAGGTTAGGAACACTGTCAAGGTCTCTCCTGGTTGTTGTGCACCTCATAATCACTGTTGGGCAAGGGTCTTATGTCACGCGTTTTACGTCTAAAAGGGTTTCAAATGGTCACTCTTATCCTCTATTATGTTATAAAAATATTACAATAAAATTGTACACTGTAAAAGCTACTTATTCCACCAATGTTTTTTTGTGATAAAAGTCTGTGATTTTATTTATCTTAAGTTAAGCCGCGAGCCTTTCTCTTTATTCCATAATTCCTGAAACCTTTAATATAGGACACAATAGGAATACCTTTTATTCTTCATTTATAACTTGAGTTGTACTGAACGGATTTACATGTAATTTTCATTATAATGCAAATTAATAATCCCGAATAAGCTGCTGAGTGTAAAAGCTTGTTTAAATTAATTATTAGCAGTTTTTTTAATCCATTGTATACTTATGCAAATGTCCTGCCGATTGAATAAGACTTTTAGTTTAATTACTTTGTTACTATTATTCATTGTTTTTAAGTTTATTTTACCTTTGGATGTAAGTGTAAATTACCAGTTTTGTAAATAAGCTAAAACTGATACGTAACGTAGAATAAAATTTATATCACGTCGCAATGTAAATATTTTGGATTAATGTAAATATTAACTGAACGATAAGTTTGTTAATTGAAATTAAATAATATAATTAAATTAATGTAGTTCATGTTCCACTACTCGAGTGGTGATAAAACTGTTTTGTGTTACGTTCCTAGAACAGAATTTAGTGGGAATTGGTCCGGCCTCTCTTCGTCTGAACGTACGTAATATTCTGAAGATATATAGTTTTTACGAGTTTAAATACAAAGTCTAGTAACATAGAAGCTAAAGTAACACACAAGTTAAGATGTCTATCGCAAAGCTGAATAACTGAAACATGTAGCTTATGTGGATATTCAGAGTTCTCAATTGCAGACATACAGCTTCATAAGTAAGGCGCCTTAAGGCCGTTCTCAGGATTAGCAACACAAGTAACACAGTGACCTAACTTTAGGTTGAACTCTGACGTTATTACTTTATGTTTAAAATATCTGTCTGTTACGTCTGTTGATTCATAAGTGTGCTGATTTTATAAACTTATATATTGATAAATTTAACGTCTAATTTTGACACAAAATAAGCTGTTTTATGTAACTAAACTAAACTAAATAAAACTTATAAGGTTGTTTTAAAATATTTGTGGACGTAATCAATGATTTTATTAAACAATTTGGTCAAAATAACGGACGAATATCTGAAGACGTTTTTAGATATTTTATATCAAATTAAGCAAAGGCCCAATGTTTACAAAGCCTATGTTGGAAAAGTAGTCACGTAGTCCTCCCACTTCGCCATATAAATCTAAAAATATATTTGCCACAGACAAACCATTTTCTTTATTATTCCGAGCAGTTGTCGACCCCTTGTACTAGCACACTGACACAAAATCCTATTATTTTCGTGAGCTATTTTGCATAAATAAAACATAGAACATGAAACTTTCAAACAAAATTAAGGTTAACCAAAATTACGCGCTCCGTAATTACTCCGCAACTCCGTAAACTGATGAATTACGCACAAGTCCTTGAACGTAACGTTCGAATTTCGACGGAGAGAGGCGCATTTGATGTAATTATTAGGAAATAACGACAAATAAATGAACTTATTATTAAAATTTTATCGACTGTTCCCTTTAAGGTACTTTAATCTAATCTTCCGTTGAAATGTCCGCGTTAACTGAATTTGCTCTGCGTGATAAATTATCGTGTCCGCTTACGGCCGGTCGTAAAAAGAAGAAATAAGAAGTTTCGGCGTGTAAATTTCTAGCTGACACCTCTACGCCGTAAATTCGGTTAATGTGAGCTCCCGCCTGCATTGTTGAATTTTCAATTTCCTTGAATTCTTGTAAAGTAGGCTATACTGAAATATTAATATAGTATGGTAGCTGACTTATACCTAGCTATGTTCCTTAAAATAATGCGTAGGATGATGTTATAAATGTAATTCGATGAACTTATTTCTACGACAGTACGGGTCTTTTTTACTCGTAACATTTGCGTAATATCCGTTAAGAGATGGAAGATTTCTTTTTCTTTTGTATTTTGTAAATACATTGTAACGAGAGAGACAGGAGTTAATAAATAAATATTTGAAAAGTTTGCGTTTCATTACTATTATAATTTAACGGTCCTGTATAATTACTATTCCTCGGTAAAGTGTTATTAACAGATTCTTCCTGTTCTGTATTCCTAGAAAACGAGTTTACTGTTACAAATTAAAGACTTTGAATATTCAGACTTTTCAAATTAAAGACTTTGAATATTCAGAGAATTTCACGCATCGAACTTTGCATTATTTGTGATTTACATAAACTAACCACTGGATCCCACGTTTGCGCTAATTTAAAACCATCTTCTCTGTTAAAGTTCACAGGATGTTTTTTGATCTCTATTGCTTCTCTTACTAAACGTGGAAAGTAATGACGCCCAGCGGAAAAGTTCGGTGCGTAAAGATACGGTTAGTGTTGTGTGTCGTGATATGGAACCTAAAAAAGAAAAACGAACTAGACGTAGGGTAGATTGGTTAATCTACCACTAGTGCTTGTCAACGATTTCTCCCCGCCACCGTAGTTTCACCGTGACCACGATCCATGTAACTGGGTCGAAATATCGGCAAAAAGAAATTCAAAACCGCATATCGTGAGTACCCGGTACATATTAAAATGTATCAATTCCGTGATAATATTAGCCTAAAATCATATAAGTCACCTAAACGAGGGTGAGCGTTTACTATCGGAGGGCAATACTCAGACTAATATTATCGCGGAATTGATACAAAAAATATGTTACAGGTACTCACGATATGCGGTTAGTTACATGGATCGTGGTCAAGGCGATACTGAGAAACGGCAAAAAGAAATTAAAAAACCGCATATCGTGAGTAGCTGTAACATATTATTATACTCAGGACGTTCTGGATAAACAAGATAAGAGAGACTCTCAACAAACTATATATTATACATTCTATAATTGTTTTTTTTTTTTTAATTCAGATTGTGTTGATGCTGTTGGCCCTATTGGCATATACACATTTACCGAATATTGGAGTTTTGGCTCAGCTGGGACAAGAAGACTATGGCTGAAAGGGAGAGATGGATTTGGTTCTAGTTGCCGCATTCCTTGACCTGCCTCCTTCGCTACAGGGAGAGACGGTTACGAACCCAGCTAATGCCTTAACTTCCACCTTGTTAAAAAGGGTACTTGTACTTGGTTAGTGCCACTATTAATTTATGTTTTACAAACGTGCAAGATGTTGAATGATCTTCTATACCTATACTCTTGAGGTATCCCCGGAGCGCTATAATATGGGGCTCTTCAAGAACGATGCAAAAAGAGTTCTTCTCCAAAGCCACTGATGCATTAATGACTCCTCTGGTATGCCGAAATACTCCGGGGAATGCTTTTCATCAGGTAGTCTTATAGCTAGGTACAAGCATAAACAGGGATAATAAATAAATTATGAATGTTTTGAACGAGAAAATCACAGGTGAAATGTAATATCAATTACGTTTTGTTACTTACGAATCGTCTCCATTATTAAATAAATGAATGCCGTATTTTTCCATTACGTCATTGTTTTGTTTCTGAAGACTACGTTTAATGTTTAATAAATTTCTATTTTATAAATTTCTGAAACTCTTTTTTGTGGTAGACTAACATATAACCAAAGTAATTATTTCAAATCCATTTCGAGCCTGTACTGTTACTGCGCAATTTCAGTTATTGCGCAATATAATAGGGATAGCAATTTACCTATATGAAAAACACTCTTGTAAAATTACACATGACTTGGAAATCTGATCGTTGACTTCACTTCCCTCTGAGATGACGAAAAAGGAAAAAACGTCACCGCCAAACGAATTATATATTTCTGGCGTTAACGAAAAAGCACCTTAAGTCAAATAAAATGGAATGGAGAACGTGCTGGGAGGAAATAAACAAAATTACAACCGACATGCGAGTCTCGGTTTGAAACGAAATCATTTAGACTCCTATAATCACTTTATGTGTACCAAAAGCGATTCTTGTACAAATCAGTTTTAGGGTACCACTGGAGCGAGAATATTTTTATAAATTTAAGACATTCATAGATGAACAAGAGTCTTCATAAATTTATTTATCAGGGGCGAGTATTTGAAAGAATCATTTGTTATATGCTGTAGCGCTAACTATACCGGCATGTAACTAATAGTTATGTGCCGGTTTATTGACCACATAATATCCACATAATTTTTACGATAATAGAACCGTAAATTAAGAACTCATTACCTTTCCCTACACTTATTTCTCCTTTACTTATTTTGTGATACCTTTTTTACAAGCTAGAAGTAATAAACATACAGTCCACCTTTTTATGTCGACCATGAACCTCTATGACCAACTCATTGATGAATAGGAATTCTACCTGAATCCCAGATCCATGTCACTCCTAAGAATTAAGATAAACGGTACATAATATGTTAGTTCCCTGCATCCACACTCTACCATCGAAACCCAAAAAAAATAAAAAAGTAAAAAATAATATCAAATATGACTTTTCCTTTAAATCTTTTGTGCGGAACCATGTCTCAATGTACGACTTCAATCTTCGCAGTATTCTATTACACCAATCTCTGAAATTATATTTTCCGAGTAATCCGCTAAGTATTTTCTTTGAAAATGAAATCTTAAAGAGTATCTGAAGATGTTTTTTAAGCTCGAAAATGATTACACACGGGAATAGATTTATTTTAAGCGAGATATAATAAGCACTTGGATGGTACAAAAATATAGTTTTGTACAGAATTATTTAACAATGGATTACCGACCTACAGGCGGAGCGGTTATCATGCCAGTGCGACACGCAGAGGGTTTCGGGTTCGTTCATCAACTAAAGAGGTATAATAATGAATTTAGAGTACTGTTTATAGGGGTGTGCGAATAATTCAAATTTACGAATTTATATCTATATTATTTATTATTTCAAAGTTCCTGAATAATTCGTAAAATATTCGAATAATTCGCAAGAAAAACCAAATAGTTCGAATAAGATGTAAAATTTCGAAAAGATCGATTTTTTTAGTATTAGTTGCGAAATATTATTAATTTATTCGCAAGTTTTAAAGGGTTTTCTGTTTCCTCAGAGGAATTCCACTGATTCAACCAGTGAATAAACTCAAGCGCATGTTAGTAGATATTTTATTTACTGATTCAACCAATCCGAAATTTCAAATTATTCGATTCGAATGTCGAATGCAATATTAATATTCCTTTCGTTTATATTCGAACGATATTCGCTCACCCCTAATTGTTACACGTTTTGGTGTTTGTGTATTCGTCTTTGCGTATTTGAAAGCTTGAAGAAAAATATTGAAAGTTGACATTTACATAAAATAAAAATCAAATATGAAACAACGATGAAACGCGTGGTGCAGTCCGTACTGAGGCCGCGGCCGGCCACGGCCGAATATATATGTGATTGTGTGCGTAAAAAGTGTTTTCTTACACGGCGCCCGTTACTCACGCGTACATTTAAACCGGCGACGGCCGACTTGTATGAAGCTGAATTACTAGTCTTATTTTACTATGGTAATGCTTTAGGAGCCTTCGTACATAATTACGTAACCTTCCGAATTTTTTTTTCATATACAACATTGGTTTTATTGAAAATTAATCACAAATGGGTTAGTACTACAGAGGACTAAGATTGCCTGATATGATAGTGAGCCGGCAACCCGAATTTGCCGGCATTCACCGAAAACCTACTACTACTTCACGCTAGAAATAATTTTGGCACTAGTACCTCCCCGGTCGAACCCGTGGTAGCTCCCCAGAAAAAGACGGTGGTGCTTCCAAAGTCGAACCAAAAAGGGGTTTACCTCCTTTATTTTGTGGTCCTTTATTTTATATTGTGGTCGGTACTTGAACAAACAAATGAAATGCTCAAAAATAATTAATTATTATAAAGCCGGAATTATATCGCACCATACGTATTTTTCGGTGTAATAATAATGTACATCACAATAAGCTTCATAAAAAAACATTAAATTTAAATATATATTTTAACATTCTCTCACAATTCAGCAAAGATTTTAAAATACCAATTATAATTATCATATCCCAGCAAAATAATATCCTTCTTTCAACAAACCACACGACACGCGATTTTGCGATTTTCAAACTTAATTATTTGATAATAAGGGTCACGTAGACGCATCGTGACTTGAAAGCTTTACATTACGCTACCTTCATAAACATTCGGTCCTAACGATAGGCAATAAACACGTATAGATAGTGCAAGTTAATGACCTCGCAAATCTCCGCCAAAGCCTCGAAAGCTTATCGCTGAGGCTTTTTATCATCACGAAAATCTCTAGATTAGCTTCTTTGATGCCTTGAAGTTTGTGATGTCGTAGAAGTCGTCTAGTTGAACTGAAAAATGAAATTATATCAGCCGTATTACGTCTTTAAGCTAGCTAAAGTTCATTACTATATCTGCCTAAGCACAGTAATGTGTCTAGGACTTTGAGCGCCCTCAGTAAGATTAGACGTATACGCCCTATTTCTTATCATAATCAATCATCAAGCCTGAAAATATTGATGACTTTTTGCCGAAGTATTAAAGGCTACTTTACTATTGGTAAGACCTAATCAATATAAAAGGATTTTTTTTTATTGTATCGTTTATTTTTACGTGGTCGGAAAAATTACCCCCCTTCTTTTGATCGGCAATATGTGTCTTCCTGGACGTTGTGTCCCTGGCAGCCATCAGTTCAATGTAGCAGCTACAATACGCTGCAGGGTTCCGCCTTGAAGAGCGTACAGGACAAGAGTACAAGTACAAGAGTACACTTAACCAACTTTTATGAGGTATCATATACTTATATGTAGCCGATTTTGGGTAAAACAATTTTTTTAATAAGAGTTATTTAATGGTGGCCATTGATAGAAGCGCCTACTTACTAAAGTATAAGGTTAAGAGACTCCGTGTTTGCTTCTACAATTATTAAAAAACTATATAGGATTTTAAAATTTTAATTTTAATTATGTTATCTGAAGCCATATGATATGATTTTTATGAATATTTGTTTTTTTTCTTTCTAAAAACATTTCATATGAATTGAAGTTAAAATGGACTCACAAAAATACGCAAAAAAATTTGGGTTTTATTTATCTAACCTTGTGCTAATATAACTATGCTCGTAACATCGTGTTTACCATACATAAACACTCAATAGAAAAAATATTACTGAAAAAACTGTAGTATATCTATAGTATCTAAATAAACATCACTTAAACATCACAGATATTATTTTGATAGATAGCGAATAAAATATATATTTCCTAAACTAAAAGAGCAATAATGTGTTAAAATAATGTTCACACAAAGGACAAATATATAGACAGGGCTGTCCTGCTCAACGGTGAAGTGGTATGAAGTGGTACATAATACTAATTACGACTATTTTTATAATATGGAAGTTGCAAACGAACAGTCCACCTGATGGTAAGTGGCCACACCCGCTCATAGACATCCGTAAGTACCAGATAAGATCAGAGTCTCACATACGGTTGGACACAGTAGCGTTGTTACCCCTGAATACCCCTACGTTAGAATGACGTGGTTAAGCAATTTAATAAATAATCGTTGGTTTAAAATGCGGAACGTTATAACTCTTGTAGATATTTTAAAATTTCTGCTACAAAACATCACAAGAGAAGTATCCTCTTCACTTGGTTTCCATAAAATCAAGCTACGTAATTTTTAATTCAATGCTCAAAAAACGAATGACGCTAACCGCGGAAGCAACTTTTCGTGGTTATTTTTTCGTCCGCTCCCATTTGGCCGGCGGCGCAAATTCTCATTGCTAGACAGTTGCTTCAACATAATATTTAAACGTTTATCGAATTCAAAAATATTCTTTAATTTACGGAAATGCACTAAATTGAGTCTACTTTAAGGTGAACTAAAATGAAAGTGTGAAAGTGAATGCCGTTTTAGCACTTACACGTAACACTATCACTTTCGCACGTAGTATAGTATTTCCTACAACCGTTTACGCCTTGCAACTACATCATGTTCAAGCAGAAATTATCTAAAATGAGTTTACATTTGCAAGGTAGAACGAGTATACTTCGACTGAAGAGGTACCACCGCCACCCCAGTTTCTAGCGTGAAGCAGTTCTTGCATTTCGGTGGAAGGGGTTAGTCTAGGGTAGTAACCCATTTGTAATTGACTCCAGATACAAATTTCTTATGGAATTCTGTTGTATATGTAGTGGTTTACGTGTCCATGAGTGGCATGAGCAACTCCCTATCAGGGGGATTGAATGCTAATTCGCTACTTCAATCGTATAAAGAACTAGCAAAGTGCTTGACTACCTAACAAAAAAATATATAGATTTTACTCGCTTACCCTTAGAGATATGAAGATAGATAGAAGTTTGAAAACAAAGCATGTAGCGACGTCTCTGAAATAGTCGCTGATCTTTAAATAGCAAAAACATCGAAATCAAAAGTACCCTATAGACCTTCCAGTTAAATAAGGAACATCCATGCAAAATTTCATTAAGTTAATCGGACCAGTGATTCTTGTGTGATTGAGTAACACACAGACACACCATCTCATTTTATATATTAGTATGGATAGATATAAATTTAAATGAATATAAAGAAATTTACCAGCCTATCTAAACAGACTGTTACAGCCAGCCTAACTATATATTAGTATGGCTAGATATAAATTTAAATGAAAACTAAACAAACTATGTGCTTCTTTCTATGCACACAATTAATTTGGTTCCATTCGCAGTCGCCAAATTTCATTTATTGTGCTCACACATTGTAGCTTTTCTATTTTTAAGACACGATTGAGCAAAACTTTATTTTCAATATATTTCATGACAAACTACCTTACGCAATAAATATTTTCAATCCCGAATTAAAGATGCTTTTCACTAAAAGATTTTTTTGATAGAAGTCAAAAAACTTTACCAATCCCGTCGTTTTTCATCATTTTAAAAATGAAATATATAATAAAAATTTAATGTTTGATACGAGTATGATTGAATAAATAATATTTTTGATTAGAGTTCTACACTTTTTATAATTTTGTCTGTTTGTGAGTATTTGAAATCGCATCAAACTAAAACTAATTAATGCTTTTTAAATAATTGAAAATTCATTTAAAGTCTATACCTTGCAGTAACCTTTATTATTTATTTCATTAAAGTCGCTTTTATCAGAACTCATTACCTAAGAACATGTAACATGCATTTCTTAAACGCA
>MOOZ01000338.1:109161-123883 GCA_002930495.1 Cecropterus lyciades
TATACAATGAAAGCTAGTACATGTATAAAGATGAACAAAAATTTCATTTTAAGCAGCGGCTCTGTTGTGGAAAAGTAATTTGTTATTGATAAAACTATTTTGTTAAAAAAAACCTAAAAACATATCATACTGTGAAACTAAAAGGGACCTAACGGTATACTTGCATTTTATGGAAATAACAAAATTGTGTTCGCATTCTGGGAGCTTTTATGAGCGCGCGTTTATTAAAGACACGTAACAGTTATGTTTGCTATTTTCTAGCACGCAATCCTTAATTTTCAATTATATTATTAATCTTAATTTTCGCTTTCGTTCTTATTGTGTGATATATGCTAAACATAAGACAGCCATGAGGAATGCCGATAGGGGTGAAAACTTAAAAAATATGGATATATATGAGGAGGTATATCTATGTACATATATACACAGTTTAAATATAGCTCATGGAAAGCTTTCGGTGACGATAACGCGAGTTCCATGTTTTTTGTTCACTCAAAAAGTTCTCAACATGCCTAAGGAAGGTTTCACTTTTAAAACATGACCCGTGAAACAATAAACACGTGAATGCAGTTCCAAAAAAGGTCAATAAATAGCGTATTTGCAATCCAATGGCAAAAAATCCTCACTCCACCGATCAAGTAAGAGGGAAATGAATAAAATATCCCCCGGTCTTTGTAGTTGGTGGATATTCCGATCACGATCTCTTTGATCATTTTAGCCGTCTATCTGCAACAAACACCCTCTTCGCTTGAACGACTTTTTATATTTTGGTAACAGGGGCTAAGTTTGGAAATGGTTAGGATGTGGGAAACAATATAAGAACGTGAGCGCTCACGTCCTTTTCCTAGATGGATAAACTGAGCTCGATAAAACTTTAAACTATTTTTATGGATTTTTTTACTTTTGAAACAGATGATGCGTGCCTAATAGAAGCAAAAAAAATGACTAGAGACAAAGTTACTATATATAAAAAAATTAAGAAAAAATGATGACAATATGATACATAAAATGACAACAAAGAATACATAACATACACACTACTAGACAAAAAATGTGCCATAAATCCATCTTTGCCATGTTTTTCAGTCATCACATTCCTCTAACAGAATGAAAAGGATTTAAGGCGACGTACTGTACGTATAAATGGATTGGTAGTTTTCAATTACTTTTGCAAAGATAATGGAACGAATATTCTATTTTGAAAAAATATACAAGTAAACTTTTAAAACCAGCAATATTTTGTTATTGCGAATGTCCAGCGACGGTAACTACTTGTACTATAGCGTTTTATAATATTTTTCGTCTCTCAAATTTAATTCGTATAGTAAAAATATTTCTACAAATATAAACATACCTCCAAAACCCGGAACTGGAACTTAATTTATCCAAACTTAATGTAAATATATGATAGAAAGGACATACATAGATTACATAGATTATTCGACCACACTTATTTCACATTACACGTAGACATATATTATTCGACCACACTTATTTCCAGTGTTCTGTGACTTACTTGAGGCGTCCATCTTAGTTCACATTTAGTCACAGTAGAGGCAACACATTTGTGACACAAACATTTGTGATCGGCTTCAGGTAGAACTTCTGTTCTATTGAGCTGGTTAAAAAGGAGGATATTAAGCTGGGTAAAAAGGAGTTTGCTACTCCAATCTTGTAAAAAAAATCTTTTAACACATTTTAGCTAAGGCAGAACATTTTTTTCTGGGGTAGATATCTGTCTAGCCTACTATAATTTTCATCACAAGGACTGCGTGTCCGCGCTCTTCCTCCATTACATAAAAAAGGCCCGACTTTTGCAAATCAGATTGACTGACATTCATTTTATTTATCAGCCTTCGGTTTATTGCCCCCAGAGCAGCAAGTGAATGTTGATTCGGACTTTTTATGTGTTTCAAGGAAACAGTCTTTGCCTTTGTTTCCCCAATCCATGTTGCGTTGCCGTAAAACGTCAGCGAATCGGATTCGTTGACTCCTTTTTTAGGGTTTCTTAAATTTGAAACCCTTTTAAGTTTATGTATTTGTCCATCCTCTCTACAGACAAGCGGTGATATATGAAAAGAATTTAAAATGTAGCAGAATCTTACCCATTTGGACTACGGAGGCTTTGCCACCAAATCTATTTCTATAATAATAGCAGTATTGAGCGCTTACTTTCCACTAACTATAAGGTAGACTGCATCCTCGTTTGCTACTTCTAAATAATGAAATAAAATATTTCTACTGTAGTCCGGTCCTGATATTTTTTACAAGAATGAAGTAGCAAACGAGCATGCAGTCCTCTTGGTTGTAAGCGATCACTGTCACCGATGGACATCTGTAAGCAACTTCATATGAAACAAGAAATCTATTGGAAGTCAATCACAGATGCGCTGCTACTCCTGAGAACTAAGATTTTCAATCCAGCTCTATAGGACATTAAATATAGACAAACACTAAATCGACATGAATAAAAGATGAATCGTGTCGACCTATCATCCGTATAGGCCATTGCTGGCTTTACGGTCGCGAAAGAGAACTTTATTTTCCAGTAATAAGGCCACGAGTGGCTGTTTAAATGCTGTAACATTTTGTATCGGTTCAAGGACAGCGAAATGTAAGGGTTATGATAATTTATACACTTATTCTTTTATTCTTTCGCTATAAAAGTTTAAACGGATTTCGTGACTGCAAAGGTTTTTATAACTCATGTGTGTCATGCAATAAAGGTTCTAGAATACAATATTTGCATTTTACACTAATAATGGTATATTTATGTCGTCAAATTGTCTGAATAATCTTTTCACCACAAAATCAGGCAGAATATGACTTAATTAATGAAAAAAAAACATTATTAAAATGATATTAATTATATTTTCAGACATAGCACTTATCCGAGGCATTCCATCTTGATCCTTTGGGGTAGCAACGCATATTTGGCCAACCTCAGACTAGATTCTTATATTATTTAAGGCAAGGGACACTTACCATCAGTTGGACTACATGTACGGTGACATCTACATAATTGTAGCATACTCGTCATGTCCTTCCATTTAACACCCGACATAAATATATTTCACAATATCCGCTATCTAGTAACCCATATCTAGTAACGGGCTGAACTGATATTGATAAAACACATTTAATTACAATATAGACGTCATCCCTCTTTCATTTGATACCCCATTTGGGTATATTTAACAACAAACATATCTAGGAGTAAGTTATTTGTTTGATTGATTAAAAAAATAGTGTTTTTCCCATAGATATATGTTGGTTTATCTTGGGTTGTATATGCAGAAAAACAATTCAGATTTCTTACATATATAATAACATAGATAATAACACTACATCAAATATTGTACACAAAGAAGTATTGGATAGTTAAAATAAACATAATCAATCATATTCATTTTAATATTTACTTGACAGATAACAAACAAAGATAGTTACTTCAAGATTTTACATAATAGAAACCACACCAAAAAAAATTAATGCCCAACGAAGTGGGCACGGGTCTGCTAGTAAGATATATAAATTGCGAAGTCTGAGCCATCGTCGTAAAAGAATCTATTCACGACTGCTCGGAAGGTGTTAAATTGATTATTCACACTCAAAGGCCACGAAATACTCGCTCAACGTTGCGAACGGCAGCGCTGAGCGAATTTTAGCAAATTTCGCTACAAAAATTTCGTGGCATTATTAGGTCGTAGACATACTTTTATTTTAACGTTTTAATATTTTCAGCAACAGGTAAATGACTAACATACTTCAGGTCAGGGTATGTGAAATATATAAATTACAAAGAAAAAGATAAAACCCGGTAAGCTTTTTGCCGGATATTCTCAGTTCAAATCGTATTTCCATCCGGTGTAATCCGAAAAAAAAATTAACTAACCATTTGTTAGCGCTCACGTAGGTCTATACAAAATAAAGACATTTCATTTCATGTGATGACCACTTTAATTCGCAGGTCGTCATAATATAACTAGCGTAGCGAACGGTCACCTCTACGGATCATACTGATCGAACCGTGCCGTTACCATAACCGTACCATTATCTATAAAAAAGGTAAAAAATCTAGTTTGTTGTATGGGAGTCCCCTCGAATATTTATTTAAGTATTTGTTGTTAAAGCGGCAACATAAATACATCGTCTGTGGAAATTCCAACTGTCTAGCTATAACGGTTTATAAGATACAGCCTAGTGACAGACAGACGGACCATGGAGTCTTTTGTTTGTAATAGAGTTCAGTTTTTTCTTTTCAGCACATAACCCTGGCTAGCAAAGTTTATCCCTTACATATTTAAAAATCAATTTTTAGTTTTCCATACTATAATTGGAGAATCGTAGCACTTAACGGAATTCCGATGTCGGTCAAATTGCCTATCTGTCTGGTTGTTAAGGGATTTAGGAGACTATTCAACGATTCAAATTGGATACACTCATGTGACCTGAATACCTAAGTTAAGAACTATTTATATAAACTGGACCAGACAAAGTAATTTAAGGTAATATGTATAAAAAGTTTGTTTCCGATAGTTTATTATTAGTGGCAACATAACATGAACAGTACCCTTCATCGTCAACCCATTAGTGTCCCACTGCTGGACACGGGTCTTCTGAGTGGGTTTTAGGCCATAATCCACCGCGCTGACCAAGTGCGAATTGGTAGACTTCACACACCTTTGAGAACTGTTTTTTTAGAGAACTCTCAGGTGTGCAGGTTTGCTCACGATTTTTTCCTTCACCGTACAGCACTGATTAATTTCTAATACGGAGATTATTTTAGAAAAATCAGTTGTCTATCAATGCGTCCCTGGGATTCGAACCGAATTCGAAGGCTATCACTGATCATAGTACCGATAGTACGAGTTTATTACGTTTCCTCAATACAATCATTTTTTACGTTTTTTTCCATACTTTGCAATGTAATTCACTCGCTTACGTTTTCGGCTACACCTTGCAATGTACTTGGCAATGATAAAATTGTAAACAATGTTTGTTTTGAGAAAACGTAATTAACTCATACTAAGTTTACAGGAAACATAGCGTCGATTTGCAAGAATAGTCGCACAAATCAAACTTCATCAATTTTAAGTTAAAGATCTAGTTTTATCAAAAAAAGACCTAGGTTTTAAAACTTGGTGCTCTTACCGTTGTTAATGATCTGTGGATATATTTTCAAAATTTTAACTTTTTTTTCTATAATAATATAAAAAGATGTCCCGGCTGCGTCTCTCTGTCTGTCTGAAAGTAATAAACTCAAAAACTACCAAACTGATTTTTATACGGTTTTCAACAATAGAAGAAGTGATTTCTGAGGAAGGTTTAGGTATATAATTTATTATGTTTTTATGTAAATTAGCAGAAATACGGTCATAAATGTTGAAGAGGTCGCGAAAAATCTCGCCAACTGGGAGCTTTCCACGCGAACGCCGCGTAAACTAGCAAAGATACAGTTGAGTAATATACAAATGAAATCAATATCTACAAAAATACTACAAATAAGTCCGCGATAGCATATCTCTATCTCTAACGGTTGACTTACAACTGTTATATTCAAATTTTTAATTAAAAACATTACGTTGTTTTCAGAGCTATTTTATTTAGTTCAGTATTAATCCTAATCCAAATGCAGATTAAAATTGCCCTGTACACTGTATCAATCCGATGAATAGTTTTTGAGATATCGTCGTAAGAAATAGTGAGCAGCGAAACATTTAAAGCTCGGCGAGCCAGCGTTCTTTCCTTGAGATGCCTACGGCGAGTCCGTCCCCTCTGCCCCGCATCACTCGACAACTTGCTCATCTGTACTAATATTATAAAGCAGTTGAGTTTGTTTGTTTGGTTGAACGCGCCAATCTGGCGAACTACTGGTTCGAATTGAAAAAAATATTTTTGTTTTGAATAATAAATTTATCTAGGAAGCCTTGAGGCTATATAGACTAATAAGAGTAGAGTAGCTGTCCTTGCGTACGCTGCGTAAACGGTGAAAGTTACGCAAAAATTATGTATTGCGAAATTGTTCCCCTTTTAAAGTTCTATAAATAAGTCCCGGACAGCATATGTCTAGCTTTTAAGCTTGACTCACTATAACTTTTTTAAAGGTATTCAAATTAATCGTTAAATAATACATTATTTGCGAAGGTGTTTTAATATACATGATATTTATCCTTATCCTTATTAGTTATTTATTACAGGCACTTAATTTTGAATAAAAATGCCCTTGACAGCATTTGATTTCAACGAATATGTTACATGTTACGAGTAATCATAGTTTTAAAATAACAATGCAACAAGATAATGGTCAAATATCACGCGCGCATTTATGTTGGCAGGAGCGGTGAGGCGGCCTCCCGCTGACCGACTGTGTCGATAGCTACGAGCAGTACTTCCAGATGCACTGTAATTTAGTAAATTAGATATACTGTATTTTTAACTTTGTTTTTGTATATTTTAATGGTAAAAATACAGTGAAGGTATCTACGGTATTTGCCATCAATGTACTTTTGAGCAAATAAATGTAGAATTATATAATTTAATTTGATATATTTACAGTTTATTTCGAAATTTGATCGAGCAACGACCTTTTTTTGGTCGTCATATGGCAGAGAAAGTAGATGACCTTATTTTTTTCAATGTAAATTTCCCTTCAATAGCCTTTTAAATGTCATCTCTATTAATTTTGTACAAAATACAGTATCTATAAGTAGGAAATACTTTAATATTATTGTAGGCGACACGCGCGTCCTTTGCGTACATATTCCGTATTTCATTTAATTTATCATATGTAATAATTGTAATAGTAATCGTCTGAAGTAATACTTAGAGGTTTAAAGTTAAAATAACCGCAAAACCGTCGGTCGGTACTTATAGATTTTATATTTTTATAATTATTACAATTCTTAGGGTAGTAGTGAATAAATCAGTCGACCATTCGAGATTTTCGTAACACGACGCGTTTTATTTTCGGCTATCCCTTATAATTATAATCACGATCTGCAAGCACTGGCTGCGAGGTAGGTACCATGCCGCGCGACTTAGACGGGTGGTCGGCTCCTTGCAGAATGTTTGCGATATCTATATATTTTATAGCACTGTCCCAATATTTTTACTAATTGTTCCTTTATAAGTGTACTTTTAGTGATCATAGTGTTCTTAAAATAGTTTTTTTAATAGATTGTTCTCTAATAAATGCGGTTGAAACCGCGTGGCACAGCTAGTTAAAGATAAAAACAAAAAGTATTGTTTAATTCGTACCTGGCTATGCAATAAAATGAGCGTTTTTAAGTTGTGTTATTATTCAATCCAAGCGATATAAACATAGACACTAAAACGGAATTATGACATACATGGATTCAGGGAATCAGCCTAAAAACGCGTCGGAGCGCTTATCCAGTACTTCCAATTCACAAAAGTAACATTTGCGTATTCCACAAAGGCGAGGGCCAATAAACCGTTGGAAACGTTGTCAAAAATGTTCACTACGATTTAAAGTCCCCAGGGCCGACGTTACAGCTGCTCCCGACATAGTTACACGGAAAAATGCCCCGGTTGTCACCTTGGGAAATTTTACACTCTACATATTCTTACCTAGGAACGGGCCAGCGGTATTTCATAGAGCTGCCAAGATGAGCAGTGTAAGTCATGCGAGGTAGCGGAAATTGTAACGTGCTACTTAAATTTCGGTTAGTTGGTCAATTAATAAACATTCGGATTATAAAATTCTATTTATGCCTTTATAACACTTCAAATTATCTCTCTCGGTTCCTGTATATTAGACGATATAAACATTCGTTGTCTATTGTTTATTTTTGTCTTCTCAGCACATTTAATTTTGAATTATTGAACATGTTAGCATGACTTGATGTATAAGGTTATTGGCTCAAGAGCGGTCATTGCTACGAAGAAAATATTGTTTTAATTTTTTTATTAGGGTGACGGAAGTATTGTTAATTAGAAACAACTTTTTTCAACAGCAATATAATTATATTCGGAAGAGTACTAAAAGCTTTTCAACAAAAAAAATATTTTAAAACTCATGAAAATATATAATATTGAAAAAATAATTGAATATACAAAATATTGTACCGTCTCTGTTTCTTTTGAATTATACCACAATTTCACACGTTCACACGACCGGGCGTTTTATACTAGATTCTGATACGCGACTCCCGGAGGCCCCCTGCAAAATAACTTCTAGTGAGGAATTTTTATTAACCGCTCGCTTTGAGCGCAGAAATGGCGGATTGAGTGATACCCAACAGTGCAGCAAATGTGATTCAGAGGTTCCACAGGCGCATATTAACAGTGTATTGATAGAACATTTTCAAAAGATATTAGTTAAAAAGACTAATACTAACTTTGTTATTTTCTTTTGAAACATAATTTCTAAGCACAATTGTCGATTGTTTAAAGATTACGATTCAATTATTTTAGACGTTTTAGTCTAAAATAGTTGAATCGTATCGTTATTCGCGCAACTTGCGCGATATAATATAACCTATTTCTTGACTAGATTAAAGCAGCAAACGTACAGGCAGCCTACCTGATGATAAGTAGTCACTGCCGCCTGTGAGCATCTATATTAGCCTCCGCCTACGTTACTTCGGAACTTCCGCAAAAAACCGAACCTCTGCTTCCGCATCCGCCACCGCAAAATTATTGCGGAGTTATAACGGAAGTTTATTTACGTTGATCTTGACGTACAACGCGCAAACAGGGACGATAGGAGGATTAAATGTGTTGTGTGCATTACTGTTGGCATGTAATAAAATATAAATAAAAAAAAAATAAAAAATAGGAGACGCGACCGTTCAGCTACATGTTGCAGATAGATGAATATCTTTATTGTGAGAGAGAGAGCGATATACATAACATCAAATATACAGTTTTTTTTTCACATTTCACACTTACTTATCGGCGCCATCAAGTTCAGTTCTAAGTGACCAATAATTTTGTGACAGCCGGCAAGGAAGGCGACAAATCCGCAAAGCTGTTGTTCGTGTATATAATTTTCCTCTTCTTAAGTTTGATTATTAGTAATTATTTGCAATTTTATTTAACTTAGAACTGTATTATGTAAAGTTCACCTCCGCCTCCGTTAAACTCTGTTTCCGCGGAGGTGAACCTATTAACATCCGCATCCGCCTCCGCTTCCGCTAAGATGACCTCCGTTAATCTATCTATATATCCTACGTCATAGATAACAGGTTCTTTTTTACCAGAAATCTAAGATTCCACCAATGAGCAAGAACTATTTTAACCTTGAAATAGAATAGACGGTCGAATGGTCCAACCCTACTAGTTCTTTCACCTTTCAAGTACCTCTAAGGTTTTTAACCCCCAACGCAAAAATAGGGGCGTTATAAGTTTGACTGCTATGGCTGTCTGTCTGTGTGTCTGTTTCCGGTTGTTTTCCGCTAAGTTTAGAGACTAGATCTCTACCTAGCTAAAATTAAATAGGGAGATTGCGTAATCATCACGTTCACCAGCTTACAATTCAAATCTAGAAAATGAATAGATAGTAAATCGAATAAAGGGTCTGACTTAGTTAAGCGGTACCCCTCCGCCGCGACGTTGTAGTACAATTTTAACGAGCAATTGTTATATTTCTATAATTTAAATATAGGGGTAACTCGCTCAAATTTGATGGCTCATCTATAAATGTTATTTTTGATTATATGTTAGTTCACATTTCTTTATAGCGTTGGGGGTTATTTAAATTTAATTTTATTTCTAATTTATAAAAGATACATATAGTAAAACGTATGAAAACTCATTATGATAGGTTATTAACCTGTCCTGTTGTCGTATCCTGTCTGTTATTTCTGTGAAATGACTCAAAGGACTTTCATCTTAGGTAATCATTATCAGAACCCATCTACTCGTACATACTTACACTCGTATCATAATATACCAAATGTAACTATAACTTATGATACAAGTGTACGTTTGTATGTATACGAAATGTAAACTATTTATACTTATTCGATTCTGCTCATTAAAGTAATAGGTCCGACGACTTTTCCGGTACTACTTACTTTTTTATCCGATTTAAGGAGTAAACTAGCTTTAGTCCTTCTCCCACCTCCCTTCACTCGATGTTTTTCAATATTATGGCACGTTTTCAAAAATATCGTAGCAATAATGAACTGCTTTTCTCGCACTATGCACATGCGACCCAAAATCACATGTAAAGATACATGTAAAGATGAATAAGATGTTGCTATGTGTATTCATAAAACACAGTACTATGTTCCATGGACTGCAGCCAATCAAGACAGCCTTAACTCTTTCACTATTATATTGACGAACACAGTAACATTGTGATAATATACCGACACTTATTGTACCCAATAAAATTAAACACTACGGGTAAACCATACGAGTCAGCTTTCTTTTAGACTTACCTTATAATATCATGTTTTCAACGCAACCTTTTAATTCAATTTTAATTTATTAATCTAAAAATTACAGCATTATTTACATTCTTTATCCCTGCCAAACTGCGAAGCAGTTTGTCGGCAGTAGTTCTCTTGGACGTCATCAGCGTTTTGTACATTATGCAATTTTAATAGTTCTATACAACTATCACATATAGCACTTATAGTCGGTATAAGTGACTTACAGCGTGTGTCGCTCGAAAGTATTATAATGTTTTATATGAGTAAGTGGGTATATATTTGTGTGCGTGCTTGCGTGTGCGTGTGTGTGCGTGCGTATGTGTGTGTGTGACAAAGTGTGTGTTGTGTGTGCGTGTTTGAATGTGTACCTATATGTGTATGTGTATGTTCGCGTGTTTTGCCCGATTGCTTTCTCCACAGTCTACCCGGTACATTGAACTTGGTAGACTATGGACACAGGGACAGGTAATGTTTCCGTAACATAGTTTTAAGTTTATTTTTGCTATTATGCTCCGTTTCCTTATTATACATATCCACCGGCAACTCGTTAATAAGGACTGGTGTTATCCAGCGCCTTTCTCTTTTGCCATAAGTTTTTTTTTTGTTTTAGGTACTATTAACTTGGGGTTTTGAAATGAGCGAGTTGGATATGTATGGTCTCTCTTGAGTTTGTTAATTCTACAGGTAATATGTCACATATTTTAAACAATTTGTCATATTTCATTTCATAAGATTTGTTTTGGTATTACAATCTATTAGGAGTTTTAAATTATTTTATTTAAATGTACAGGGAAAGTAAGTAACCTAACTTTCGAGTTCATGTTTCATTATGGGACTTACTTCTTAAAGTTATTGTATAAAAGAAATACAATCTAACAAAGCAGTACAATACATGCAAAAGTCGTAATCGGTACCCTTTCATTGCCATTCCAGTCTGACATTACATTTATTACATTTGAAAGAACGTTCTCTTAAACTATCGAGAACGCCAGAGAGTCAACAATTACTATTCCCAGTCACTAAGATACGAGTCGGAGAGATAGAATCGTTCTTCAGACGAAACTTTAACGCAGACGTTTAAGTTACGGATTCTCAAAGGTTTCTACTTTGAGATACTTTTAAAGCTACCGCTGCGCAGCAGATAGTGGAGTAACTCAGATAATGAAGTGGAAGAAATAAACTTTCAAATATTTACCGTTCTCGAAATGCGGTTTTGTACCGCTTCGAGGCAAAAAATCACTTTCAGGCAAATAATATTATAGTATAATTGAAATATTTGTAATTCCAACATAGCTTTTCTTGGTTCAGCATATTTGTAAGATAATAAAGCAGAAAACTATTTGAAAAATATTTTGCCTTACGAAGCTTGGAACTAAGTCATTAAAGCTATTTAAATATTATTTTTCATGAAACTAGTGAAAAAAATTTATTCACTCCTTCAAACATACAACTCACACATCATTTACTGTTTTATAGTGAATGTCTCAAAATTGCTATGGGTACACAAATATCGGTAAATTATATGAATATCTGTTAAGAACCATATCTATATCACGATTAAAGGCGTTTGCAATAATAAGGTATTAGACCACCATATGTGATGATCTATATCACATATGGTGGTCTAATATCTTATTATTGCAAACGCCTTCAAAACATCATCAAAATAAACAATAATGTTTTCTTCAAAGGATTTTCAAAACTTCTCTAAGCTAACTTTCATTGCCATCGAATTAATATCAAAACCGAATTATATAAATATAATTTGATCTGTACAGACATACTTTATCACAGTAAACATGAGTTAGCCGAAACATCCCGCTAAACTCGACATAACAAAGGTTGGAATCAGCAAATCCCTTTTTCTTATCTCAAAAGGATTCCTTTTTCCAGAGGCTCGATAAATTGATAATCAATCATTCAATCGTTGCTTTTTACAGGCCTGGGTTTCTATCTGAGGAATTGACGCAAAAACCGAGGGTAAAGCACTGAGGGAAATGGTAACGAGGAGGCTGTATTGCTGTGTATTGGCGTTATCTCAATTTCAGATATCATATCCCTAAGATTTTATGAAACGAAGTTAATAGATTTTGTCGAGAAATACAGGTCAAATAAATATTTAGTTCTCGAGGCAATTTCGGCTACTTTGCAGTTTACAATGGTTTCCAACCACGATCCTTTAATACTTTTTATCATACCTTAAATTTTAAATAGCTGATAATACGGTTTTAAAAAAAAATGAAATTTTCTTTTACTATACACGATAGGAAATTCCAGAACGCTTTAACATGAAAAGTATAGTTTTTCGATATCAATTCCCTTATCTAGAGTATTCCGGTAATAAATGTTACTTGAACAAGAAATTATTATGAAAACGAAAGACCCGACTGCTCAAACTAAAATTAGTAGTCCCATTTTTGTTTTTGTAAAAATCCGTGTTAAATTAGATGACTACATAATAAAAAGATTATAAAACTGGATGGTAAAAATCGTCCCTCCCCCTCCTTTTTTTCCTCTTTAATGAGACGATTCTGATAGTATGTCATATGTAGCAATCCGTCAAGTCATTTGGGCTGTAGTGCGTGCCAATTAAATGGCACATACGTACATACGCTAGAAAAAAATCACCCTTCTTCTGACGCAGTCTGGTAAAAACGGCTTACAGACAACGATTGAACAAGTTTCTTGTTACGAGTACTATTATCCTGAGATTATTATTATATTACATTAATCACATAATATTTTTATTTATTATTCGTCAACTATAACGGTCACGTAGGACTAGTCACAGCCAGACTTCCTTCGATAGTAGTTTCCTGAACGAAGACTGCATCAAACTTACCACCGTAAAGGTACAGTGCAGAGTTATATTCATAGCGATTAAAGAAATTGTTACATCACCCTTCAATTTGTTAATTACGCTTTCAAACATATAGAGTCACTGTATATGCTTATCTGAAGCACTATTTTACCGTTCACAACACTGATTTACAATAAAATATCTGAAACTTCTTAAATATTTACTACAGTATAGCAATGATGAGCGAATTCGAGTCAGAAATACACAACAGAATATTTTGTCGTCTGTTTCGGATTATACATTTTAGTCTAAAGATAAATACGACACTAAAAATCACGATTTGGAAGATATTTTGCATAGGGGAGACAGTAGTGATAGTAACGAGGAGACCGGAACGGCCGATGTTTGTCGCAGAACCAAGGATTGATAGAACAGGAGTCATATTTCAGATTTTCGACAACCCGCGTGGTGGAGCGGTCACCATACCGGTCTAATACACAGTGGGTCCCGGGTTCGATCCCCGGCCAGACAGACATCTGAATGATAAGTTGAGATTTCTGTTCTGGGTCTGGGTGTTTGTGTATTCGTCTTTGTGTGTCCATGGCACCCACGACACAGGAGAAAATCCTAATGTGGGGCTATGAGTGTAGAAAGCGTTTATGTTATTTATTGAAAACATTTTATTACACATTGAAAACTAACCTTGCAAAATAAAGTTGGGTATATAACATATATTTTTTTTAATTCGATAAAACTAGTAGCAAACTAGCATGCAGTCCACCTGATGGTAAGTGGTGACTATCGCCTATGGACATCTGTAGGTAACTTCATTTAAAACAATGGTTTCATCTGAAGTTGGACTCCAAATGCGTTGCTCTTCCTGAGGACTAAGATGGTCACTTCGTATATAAGTGAGTAAACGACCACACCTTTCCACCGAAACGCAAGAACTGCTTCACGCTAGAAATGGGTGTGGAGGTACCTCCCCAGTCGAACTACACTGGTTCTACCACCCGGTAAGTGAGTTTTATTTTCAAAATAGCTATTTAAGTTTCACGTTACTAAACATTTAATAATAAAATTACACTGCACTAAATTCAGTTAAATTTTCCCCGAAACTAAGTTGAAACAGGGCTATTATATTCCGCGAAAATTTTCAAGTGAAATAATAATATGAGTTACTGAATTTAATTATGCACTATTTGTGTTGACTTTAGTTCAAACGAAGTTAGCGGAGGTAGACCCTTAGTATGATTTTTAGTTTCTTATAGATGCTATAACAATGTTTTATAATATGGAAGTAGCAAACGATTATGCAGTGGACTGCATCCTGATAGTAAGTGATCCCTGCCGCGCATGCATATCTGAGCCCGCGGTGTCACCCGCGTTTAAAAGAAATGTAACGTGACATACATTAACATTATGCATGCAGCGGAAGCTCTCATTAGAAAAAAAAAAACCCTATTTTGTAACATTCTTCATTGCTGCTCCGCTCCTGTTGGTCTTAGCGCGATGA